>CAJPEX010001257.1:0-62810 GCA_905338405.1 Notodromas monacha | reverse complement strand
CCTTCCTGTTTTATCTATGAAAGGCCATCTCTAAATGGCCTTCTGTAATAGTTTTCTTGGTCACTAAATTGAATTCGAACCAGACATTCGAAGTGTGCGATTCGTACTGACAACATCGGTTGTTGTGTTCCCGGCGATATTCTGCGGTATTTTTGGACTTGTGATTTTACTCGGAAGATTCGGACTTGTACTTTTTTCTTCTCAGAAATATACCAACTTTAAACTAGGGTGTAATTCACCCCGGCCGCAGCTCGGCTGATCGAGGTGTTTTATTTCTATTAATTCTCAAGCGAAATTCATATTCATTCCTCACATGTGGTGCCTCGGTTTATGAACGTTTTCTGTTCGAATGAAAAATACATTACAGTATTTCAGAAGAAATGTAAATCTTTAAAAGGATAAAATCTTCGAACTTCAAATTTCGAATAGGAAAATACAACGCTTTTTTCTATTTCATTACGTAATTACGAAACTGAAAACAAGGTAAGAAAACATGAAAAATGCCGAAATTCCGAATGAAATGTTTTTTTCTTTTGTTGCTGAAGACGAACGGCGTTTCATTAATCTGTTACCCTCTAAAATGAACAAGAGGTTCTCTAATTTTCACGTGTAACAAATGCAAGAAATTTTGAATTCAAGAAATAAATTTTTTAATAGAATTGGAGAGCCGAAACTCAAATTTAAGGAATTTACCGAAATTCTCGACGCAAATACAAAAAAAATTCACGAGGACTAATGCACCACAAGAAGCACTCAATCACTCGGTTACTGTTGATGACTGCAAAAGCACGAAATATCCTCAGCAATTAAAACACACGCAGAATGCGAGTCACAATACTTCCAAAACGTGACGAACGAACGTAAATAAAGACATTCTTCATCTTGACAATTCCGTCGAACCGCGATGACTTCTACACAAAAAGGTCTCGACGAAAGCCTTATTTCGACAAAAGGCAAAACTCAGGGACAACTGAAACTAATTTTATTCTTCTCAGTCAAAAAAAATAATAATAACGTAAAACCGTTCACTTTTAATTTTAACCCGTGACTCATTAAATTTTATCATCTCCAACCCGCATCTTCCGAACAGAACCTACGGTGACGGGGATTCAGACCAAGAAGTGGCACTCTGACTGGGTTCAACCACCGGAATATAAGATTGCAAATAAATAAATAAATAATTAATGTACTGTACTCACGTGATCCGTGTTGAGATTTCTCGAGTGGCCCTTGCCAACCCACGCCCAATAGGTTTCGTTTTGAAATGGAAGATGGACAACACCTGCGATAGGACGTCCGTTTCTTGCCACACAAACCATAGTCGTCACATAGTCCAGCAGATTTTCTAAATGCAAAAAGATTGTTTCCCTCAGAAGTCTGGCAAATTGCACACAAACCGTCATTGTAGTCCCAAGTAACATGATTTTTTCCAATTTCAGCTACTTTCGATTCAAAAATAAATTCAATGAATTTACTTTCATTTCGCCTCATTTTTTGCACAAAATAATGTGAGGAAGAGGAAACTCTGAACAGGTTTTCACTTCGAGAGGATTTCATAAAAAAAAAAAAAGGTCGCGTCTCAAAATTTTTACGAAGTCGTGAAACAGTAAAAGATACAGGGAAATCTGGAAAACTTTCTTTACATAACATTCCAAAAATACCCTCAAGTGATTATCAACAGTAACCGGCCCTTGCACTGATATTTTTGAATCGAAATAATTGCGTCGGTGATTTTTCAATAAATTTGAAACGGACCAGGCAAATACAGTGAACTGTAAATTCCTGATGCTCCCACGAGAAATCACGAGTTTGAATCGCCACATTTGAGTCGCATCGATTGACAAGTTCACGAACATTTGAAAAAAACCCCATATTGACCAAAAATGCCTCGCTTTCTAAACAAACCAAATAAAGTGGGTGAATATGGTGATTTTTTTCTATTTATGACCTCATTCTTGAATAATACGGTAGATAAGTTTTTCCTAAAATGCACATAAAATTCCCCTTGAATAACCCGAACTTGACTGAACTGAATTTAAATTCACCCAACATGAGTTACTTGGGAATATCGAAATTAAACTAAATAAAATGCGGTGGATATTAATTTTATAGGAAAAAATACACAGCGGATGTCGAACGTTTAGAAGAAAAAAACACGAAAACTTGACATAAAAACCAACAAGCACTAAATTCTCAACGGATACGACCCAAAGCGAGGTGAACAACATCTGAAGTTTTAAACTAACGCTCCAACGGATTCCCAGCACATGAGGTCAGCAAGTAACGGGGATTTCCACAAACGTTCCACTCAACGCTGACGAAGTAAGAATCCTCTATTCCACTTTCCCGCCGATTCCCCTGATGCGTATTCTTTCTCAGAATCCAACTTCGCCCACCGGGAAATTTCCAAACACGAAAGAAATAAAAAAATCTTCATCGCCTTCACCCGGATCTTGGACCAAAAAAAATTGACCAAGCAAAATTTTGAGGAGTGAAAAATAGACTGAAAAATTCAGCAAACACGAATATTTGGAGAGTAGCTGGTAGTTACAGTTACACACTTTCAGTGCTAGAAAACGCGTTTGAACCATGATTGCCTTTACATTTCATTGAAGCCTCGAAATTATAGCGAATCTTAAAATAGGTGTATGAGAAAAATACAAAGTTTACAGAACTATATTCAAGAATATTTTCCGAGGCGATGCGAAGCTCATCAACGAAATCGAAGATTATATTTGTATATTTTTACGTCATCTTGGAACTTCGCTTACTTCTGATCGACGATTTATTGAATAAAGAGGATCCATTTCACGATAAAAACTTCCGATATGAAAAAACCAATATTAGCACAGGTTCTGCGCAAAACTGCTTCAATATCATCGGCAAATAAACCATTACCGATATTTACTTACACACAACGACAGAGTTTTAATCCCCAACACTCATTCAGGCGCAAATGACTCAACCTTATCAGTTTCTTAAGAAAGAAAGAAAAAATTATGCATTCTGTCAAACACTGAGCAAGTCATATCAACACCTAAAACTGGATCCGAAACGGTACTTTTCTATGATACTGTACATATCATCCTTCAATTTTTACAATTCATGTAAGCTGCAACAATGGTAACCCAACTTTACCTTATACGATTAGGACAACCGAACTAAACCAACCTAAAACTGAAACAATGAAATTCTTGGTTTTCTTTTTCACTAAAACGCAAGTCCCGACCACAGCTCGTCTAACTTCTTAAAATCGCCATTCCCATGACAAACATACTATCTTTCTTTGAACTTTTTATTTATGAATTTTCCAATCATCTACAGTATATAGAATCTATCGTTAGTATCGTACCTGATCCAACCAAACAATCGCAATCCAAATCGGGGTTTACAACTTCCCCGATTTGCATCACTATCGTACTCAAATTTTGGCTCGACACTTCTTGTCACTGTTTGGGCTTCTTCGAAAAAAAATTTACACCCCAAATAAACTAACCTCCACACCTATGATGTGAGTTGACAGTTGATCAATAACGCAGAAGCACTGCGTTGGCAACATCAAAAAGGAATTTTGAATTACACTGATGTAAAATACCAAAATGTGAAGCGAATAATTCCATTTTATTTTGACTGACACGATTTACGCCACTCTTCCGCAAATTCTTAAAATCAAATCTGACTCTATAGATTTTTATTCCCACTCACCCGTGTATTCCTTAGTAGCATCCAGCGGGTCAATCCAGACAGTCAACTCATCCAACGGCAAATCCTCGTCAGCCGGGATCCCAGCAATCACACCGGGCAAAAACGAGGTCCACGAGGACGAAGGTCCTCCTCGGTCATACGTGTTCACGTCGTGCTCCTCACTCACTACACTCATGCCCGGATACAGAGCCACTAGCGCAGAGTACATGGCGCGATGCGAGTTCAAGTCCCCGGAAGTCACGGGGTCGTCAATCCCTTCCCTCGTTTTTCCCTTGGACTTCTGACCCAGGTCGGCAAGCTTGCGCACTTTTCGCACTTCGTTGCCGCCGCGAACTGCGGCATCCACGCAAACGGCGAGGAGCGAGCGCAAAGACACGCGATTAGACTGATTCACTTCCGGACTAGAGGTTCGGAACACGGCGAGGTAGAGAAGGAGGAAGCAGAAGAAAAGGACGAGCACGCCGAGGGGGCGACATCTCAACGTGCCGCTCGAGTTCATTCTGCAACGCGAATAAAACGGGGCATTACCACCAAAGAACGAATTAAACTTGTGCCATGCCATTGCACATGCTTCCTGTGAAAAATAACGCCAGAGTTTCAATCAACATGCAGTACAGTACTGTAATTAATCCCGATTGGAAGTACTGCTCGTTACAGTCGAACCCGAGGGACAGGCAAAAGAAATCGAGTCGGGGAAACCGCTTTTTTCGCTGGAAATAAATATGAAGAATTACAGGAAACTGAATGGCGTGATTTTTCGGTCTTAAGCTGCAGAATAATTGAGTTGAAAAAATGCAATAATTGGGGGAATGATAGATATCTTGCCTTCAAGTTCATGAAGGCAAGATATCATTCGCCCAATTAGTCCATCAGTAACATTTGAAAAAATGTGTACTGCTTTTTTTCCCGCGTCAATACAATAGCCAAAAAACCTCCAGAAAATTCGAGCTATGGAGGTTTAGAGTTTTTTTTTTTGCTTTCGAGTTGGAGAGGTTTACACTGTAATGCATTGTTCCTAAGGGGATGTAGACAGATACTCAAAAAAATTGACATAGAGAGAGATATTAGACTCGGGGATGCTCGAGTTATTGAAGTTCAACTGTATCACAATTAGAAGCGGAATTATACTGTTATGCAATAACATTACTACAATTGATCGCCGGTTTACGGAATGAATGCTGTGAAAAGCATCTATTGATGTTTTCGATCGTGTTAACCATTGTTTTCCTTGTTTCCGAGTGATTCAGCTGTGTTTTTCTTCGCTTTGATTATAAAGCGGAACAACCTTAATGGCCCGCGACTTGCGAAACTTTTCGTTTTCCCTCTGATGACATACAATTAAAACTAGAGCTTTAAGCATTTCCAAATAATATAATATTTAAAACATAAAAAAACTTGCTGGAAATCAATTTGAAAGCATGAAGGTAAAAAAAATTGATGAAGAGTCATTCAAGTTGTTCAGTTTTGGAAACACAAAATGACTAGAAAGGCACTGTCAGACACAAGGAAAACTACAGTATGATCAAAACTATCAAAAACCCTAACGTACTGTGTACTGTAATGTCAGCCATATTTGTCACAGCAACTTTGGATTCTCTTTTCATTCAAAGATGATGATTCATTTTGCAAGTGAACGGGGTCCGAGATCCGAAGCAAACCCGATATTCATGTTACGCCAAGAGGCTTTCAACAAAATTTCAAAGAAAAGTAAAAAAATAATAAAATAAAACTATCATACGTTCTGAAAGCATGCAAGAATTACAAACATCCTCCTTTAATTTTCCACCGAAGTTCCTGCGGAGGCCAACGAACATAACGTTTCTCCCAGAGTTCCATCTATTTCATCGGCCAGCTTCTCCGCTTTCTTTAAAACTTCATCAATAGTTTCACTCGTCACAGCGGCTTCACCTAGTTTTTTGACACAAGTCACACCGTCCGCATTCACCGCAACCACAATTCGCGAATTACAACACGCATCTTCTTCAACGTTGGGATCAACGATATGATGACGCCCGGCGCAAAGGAAAGTTAAGATCACCGGGGCGCTGGAAGTGTCAAGTTTGCGACATTTCCTAGCGTCTGAATCCACAAGGAGAATAGGCGTGGAATCGGATTCTATTTCAAGTCCGACGTCGGGAAGCTCAACGTCGAACAACGCGGATTTCACGGCGAATCCCGCGGCGTCCAAGAGGTTCCCACCGTACGACAAAACCAGGACATCCACGTGCAAAAGCCAAAAATACGTGCCTTCCTTCAGGCACAAATCCGTGAAGTTCAGAACACCGGGGGCCGAGTACGCGAGATCCAAAACTGCGACTAAATTGTCACTCAAGGTCTCCCCGGCAGAGCCCAGGAATTTTCTGCCAGCAACGGGAGAAATCCGCGCGGAGAACACTACAGAACCGGATTTCTGATGTCGTAAATCGCATCGCCGAAGCTCAGCTTTCACAGCGGCAATGACTTCTGCTGTGCCGAGTTGGATTCGAGCTGAACCGTACGCCCCACGCACAACTCCGAGTTCCACGTGAACAGTTCGATAATCAGATGGGGAACGGCCGTCAATTCGAATGCCGTTTTGTAGACTGCCCACGATCATGGCCCGCTCTCCCCAACTGTAATCACGCTTTGATGACACTTCAGTGTACATCATGAACGTTAGTTTCCCGAGCGAAAACGCGATGAAATGTCAAGCACTGAACATACCCTAAATCTCCTGCGAAAAAAAAATTAAAGGGAATTAAAATGGGGATGCTTTCAAGGCGCAAAAAGAATTAACATGATACGGACGACATTCACAGTTTATTACCGACCAAATCAGTGTCATCTCAATGTGAAAAAAAGGCGGACTGCAGAACCAAATGACATGTCAAATTTTGGTGATTTAATATTCGAAACGAAATTCTTGGCAGAACATAAACGACCAGCAGACGTAGAAAAAAGAAGTTCACTTTATATATTTCTCCATGAATTTCCTGTGGAAATCCGAGCGAAGAGAATCATTGATGAAACGATTCGTCGGGTTATCCAGTTGTCCTCTAGCGCAATTCTTGAAAACGACGTCATCATCCCATCGTCGCCGAACCTGGGGAAAAAATATGACGATATAAATTACTTTTTGAATACTGCTGGCTGTCGAGCTTCGAGCACATGATTTAAGCCACACAACGTACCCTGAAATCTGCTTTTCCAGTGCCTGCGGCTAAAGCCATACGTTCTTGCAATAGCGGGTTACCGCTCAGAATGTTCTCCGTTCGGATTCGGCCTTCTTCCTGTTTCTTCTCGATTTCCTTAAATAAAATATATGGAAATTATAAATGTCATTGACCCTCGGAGTTTTACATGCACTACCTTTCTTGCAATGTCGTTTGCGCGCTCCTTTTTAATGCGTTGCAATTCAGCCATCAGTTCCGCCTCATCATCGGAATCAGCATCAGAATCCTCGTCGTCGTTTTCAATGGGATCGTCAGCGTCAACATCTTGAATGGGCAATTCCGTCCTTGGTTTCTTGCTAAACACGAGGGGCGAAATGGCTTGTGAAAAATAAATAAGCACACAACCAAGCTCCACCAATACTCACCTCGAGGGCTCAGTTCGCTCTTCAGTGGCCAAGGAACGCCGACTGGCAGATCTTTTCGTTTTACTCTCTCTTTCTTCCAAGTCCCTCCTGAAGTCCTTCGAACGCAATTCATCGACGGTTCCCTGTCCAGTTTCACTGAAAAAACAGCCTCACTTCGAAACTCATAATTCACTGACCGAAATTGAACTGCTTACCGGAATTTAAGCTTCGTATGTCCAGGAAGATCACGCGAAGAGTATTGCTTCGAAAGGGCACTGAGATCAGTCTCACCTTTGCCTGAACCGCCCCGGGCGGGATCAAAGGTCGGTCTCGCGGCAGTCGTCATTTCTTCGTAAAATCAATCAAGCCAGGTAACGGTCAACACAGTACGAATTTAAATTAAATATTTTTAAATAAATGCAGCGAAACGCGGTTTGGTTTCGAAAATCGAATCGCTCGATGCAAATATTGTAGCGGAGATTCCAGGTTCGTTTAAAATGGAATGTACGTAACCGGCGAGCGCAAGCAAACCGATGAACTCACTACGGGGAAATCACGTGTTTTCCTTTTTCTATTTATCGTTGTCCTTCACTTTCAATGCCGAGAGAATAACTCCGGACACGATTTGTCATTACCACTGCGAACGAGGGGTTTTCCAAGCAGAAACTCGTCAATTATACCGAACAATCAGTGCATCTCATGCAAGTCTTCACACACAGGTGTCGCTGCTGCGAAATAAGTCAACCATTAAAAAAAACTTCAATTTCCAGCAAGTTCAAACTTTATCTACGAAAAGCATCAGCAGATTCACTGGTCATCTCTTTCGAAAACAGAAATGAAAATTCCTTTCGCGAATCCAGCGTCATATATCATGCGTTCAGATACTGCTGTGCGTCATCCGACTGAACAACAGCAACAGCACCATCAGGTCTCGTCTTCGCCTCCCTTGTGTCTTTTTCCATCGTTTTCCTTCCGGTTTCCCGCGGGTTGATCTGTTATTTCCTGCACTTCTCCTGCGCCATGGCGAGGTGAAATCCCCATCTACATAAAAAGAGTAAACTTGACCGGGGAAAAGCGACAAAAATAAAAAATGTAGAAAGCCCCCAAAAAGTATATAAGCATTTCATTATAACCAATCCTTCTATACACGGTCAATTTTTTCTGTTACATATTGAATGACATATGGAAGTAAGAATAAGTAAAACAGTCTTTTCATAACGGAAGATGTAATTTCTTTTTTTATACTGTATAACTTCAAATATTGTATAATACTGTAGTACAGTATGCAATTTCTGTAATCTTCAACAGTGAGTTTATACTTATCCTGATGTGAAAATCGAATAAATTCCTTTCCATTCCCATACATGTTGAGATTAGGAATTGCAGTACTGTATTTGTATGCTGTACATGCAAAATAGCAAATTTTACTCAATAACATTTCCCAGAGATAGCCTGCTTTTCGACTTATTAATATTATACTGTATACGTCTGTATTTCTTACGCCATTCGAATATCATAAAAAAAATAAATTAGCCTATTATTGTCCTTACGAAGGTTAGTTGACGCGAAGAATCCTTGCAGTACGCGCGGCAAATGTCGTCAGCGAGCGTTTTGATCACAGGTGTACTTCTGGTGTCAATTTTAGAATGCGCTCTGTGCCTCCCGTTGACATAAACTTCGAAAGCATCTACAAGTATACGCATTGAACAAGTTTGAATTTACGATGAGAGCAATTTAACGAAAGTTAAACTATAACTCTACCTTTCCTACCGGCGAATCCTTCGATCAACGATCCAGGGCATTTCCGCGTGATTTCCGAGCGCAATTCGTTGTACAATTCCAAGTCATCCCTGTTTCCGGGTCTGAGAAAAAGGCATAACTTGTGATTCATATATAATTTCTTCAAATATTCACATTAATATTTAAAATGCTGGAGAAATTTTTCGTGGTGATGGACCAGCGCGCGAGGACGACGAGGTGCAAAATGTCCGAATACCAATTTATCTAGGTATTCATGCTAAAACTGTACTGTACATGACAAAAAAGGGAAAAAAAGTCTTGGTAATAAAAAAATTGAAACCACCGGAAATATTTCTTTGTAAGTTAAAAGTCAACCATCAGTTGAAACTGCCCCAAAATCAAAATACCGTATAGGTACTGATGATACTGCGCTTTCTGCTGGCCCATGCCCGCCTGACTTAATATTTTTTATATTTTGCATGCAAATCTAAAAAAAAAGGAAACTATTGATTTTACGCCGCCATCGGGTTTAAAAAACAAAATTTTAATTACCGTCGATCACATTCGGAAACGAAGGAAGTCTTTATATAAACCAGACGAAACGGTTAATTTTAAATACAGTACTGTGCAAGTACAGTATATTCTTTGGAAAGGAACATTTCCGACGGTTGAACGGCTCAATATGAAAGCCAAACGGTACACTAATAAAAAAAAAATTTTATTGGACTGGATTAGCAAGTTTAACGTCCGCATTCACATAAACGTGCCCGCATCGTTCTTTTGTCTCGACTAATCTGTTTTCATTTGTCTTAAAACCGAATAACCACGATCATGCGTGGAACCTTGAATCCGCACTAACTCCAAATTACGTCCTTACCAAACCTAAGGCAGTCTATTCGGCTGCATCCGCGGCACGAAGTCTCATTTTTCGTTCCGTCTACACTCCACAGATTTAAACAATAAAATAAATCGAAGGCACTTTACAACTTAAATGACGATACACGAAACATGTCGAATTCCCATGATGGAGTCCGGAGACACTCACGCGTATTCCACGATCACATGCAAAGTGGGATGGAGCAGCGAAGACAAAACGCTTCTTGCAGGTGACTCGGGGACCCGAGCAGGACCCGGAACAAAAAAGGTGTTGGGAACATTTCCTACGCTAGGCGGCCTAGATGGTAACGGTGATTCCGAAAGGTTTGAACTCCGTGGCGGCGGCCCACATCCGGGCCAGCCACCTGGTCCAGGTCCTCATGCCATATTCACCTGAGAACTAAATCACGAAATGTCATCATCATACTTTCACGATATCAGATATAACTCAAATAACCTTTTGCTGTGATTTGAAGCATACAAATAAGCGATAAGAACTAAGAGAGTAAAAATAAAAATAAAATTGGAAAAGTTCGAAGGGGAATTCCACGACTCAGGAATCCAAGTGTCTGCTGGATGAAACTCGTGGAGGTACGGTTATTTAGAAAAATTCTAATAGGCCATTGCAGGTTGGTGATATGATTTCGCAAATAATTGCTCCAACGATCAACTGTTGGCCGCCCCACGTAGTTAAAGTTCTCCAACTGATGTGACACCAACAAAGTAAAAAAAATGCAAGTGTTGCAAAAGACGGTGACGCATCATCAAATTCGGGATTCAGTTTGGCACGGTGGTCTCTTCAAGAGTTTCTCATTTCAAGTCAATAAGAAATCGGTGCGAGGATCTACGTTTTGCGTAATTACACCAAATGAATTACTGTACTATCTTTTTGAACTCCCAGGAATGTTCAATGACGTTCTGTTGACAATTCTAGATCCTCAAAATACTGAAGATGGACTCTCTCTACAACGAAATTCAAGGGACCAGAAACTAGTTCGTTCTAGAGATAATCAATAATCCCTCTATCTCGGTTTTAAAACCCTATACTGTACAGAAAAAATTATTCATGCAGACAACATAATTGTTGACAAAATCGTTGTGAAGAGAGCCTACCTGTAAAGGTTTTTCTAGGACTTGAAAGACATAGTAAAAAACCCCTTGGATTTCTTTTTGTTCAAAGCTCACCTGAGTTCATGCCAAATATACTCATACACAGGTAGACTTTTCCTACAGCAATTTTGCCGAAGGAAAATTCACTGAGCATAACAAATGTGCGCATTTATTTTTGTCCTATGATACGGGTCTAAACCCATATTATGGAGGTTCTTCAGAACGAATTTTTTCTGGGTCCTCGGAATTTCGTTTTGTAGGGAGTCCATCCGCAGTAAATTGGCAACAAGGTCAGTTCAACAACGTTCAGCACAACGCCCGATCATCATTTCCGAATTTTTACAAAATCTGGAACCACGCCCTCACCTGAAATGTAGCAAATTTCTGAAAAAAAAGAGACTGTTCTTAATTCTAGGGAAAACAAAGAAAAAAAGGAAGCCCAGGCTGTTTTTCCAAGTCAGTTATATATCCTTCCGTCAACTCAGTCCACGAGATAGGGTTAGAGTCCTCAACATCCTTAACGAACCAAAAACAAAAATGCGAATCCGTTGTGCATCCTCAACAAACAAAATAACCGATTTGCGCGAAATAAAAACGAGTAAAAAAAAGAGGTTTCACCGAAACACATTCGAATTATGCCCTCGATGCCTCGCGGCGCAAGAACAGAGCGAACGTCACGTGAAAATACTCTATCACAAAATGCACGAATAGCTACGTTAAGCCAAGGGAACAAGACGAAACGAAATGCTCCGAAGAAGAACCCAACGGTTTTTTTTTTTCTTTCAGAAAATCACCCCACGCGTCGTGAATACTTCGTAAATCGCAGGAGTGCACCCCATGTCAAAAGGATCACAATGAGCCCACAACGTCAAGCACAGATACAAGATCATGACGAGCATCTTTTTAAGTCGCGACCAGAATACATTCGCATAAAGCAGAAGGAACCAATTTTTTTTTTCAAGTTCCGGCAGCAGGAATTAACAACATGCACGAGTGAGAAAAATAAGACTTCGAGGAGTCCATCGCAAGGTTAACCTTGGAGTAGCGAGAAACACTTCCGATTCCAGCCTGAGCAGACGCACGCTTTGAAAACTACAAAAAATACAGCAATGGAATCCCCTTTTTTCATACGAGTTTGATCAATTCAGGCCTGTAACAAGTCAACGATTCTTTTTTCTTTTTTGCCACTGTCACGCTCACACAGAACAACCGTCACGTTTCCTCTCATTTTGGCTTCTGCAGGTAGAACTTGGAAGAACGAACTATTTTTGTATCCTTTTTCTTTTGCCCGGAAAATCCTCGGTACGGGAAGGAAGTCCACTTTCCGTGGAATTCAGCGGAGTATTCGAGACACGTAGCTTCGAAAAGGTAACATCGATTTCTCCAACAAATCATCGGCTGAGCTAATCTCAATTTTTTTTTCGAGGAAAAATTCCGACTACCGCGTGTCTCCGTCCAGACTTGCCTTTGCTTTGGAATAAGAATCTTCCATTGTATCAGTATGGAAACTACAAGGTACCACAGTACCTTGAAAAAGAAGCTCAAATTTCAGGATAATTTGACAAGATGTTCGAGCACATCGAAGCTCGTTTCCCCCCTTCCTTTACATGCATATTAGTGTAATCGACATAGAATATACCGTGCATTATTAGGGACGTCTTTCAGTTGCCTCAACTGGTAGATGGATGCAGTCTACTAACTTATTCATCTCATCAGATTGTCAAAATAATCTGAGACATCGCTGGCAAAAATACAAGCTATTCCACGTCAGATTCACGAATTGTAGAAAAAGAGCAATAAAATGAAAACGAAGAAGAGTCACACAAAAAAAAATACTTCGGAAAACAAAATCGCCAAATTTGACTGCTTAAGAAATGAATTGCTCAAGACACGACATCTTCACCGTCCATCGATATGTTAAAAGATGAATTCAAGGTATCCCAACTACCCAACACACTACCGGAATTTCCAAAAATTCAAAAGGGCCACCGAAAATTCGTGTCATTTTGGGTTTCAAACATTGCAGGATAAAGCGCCAAGCTTTCTTCGTCTAACGATTACCTCATAATTTCTTTTGCAGTACAGTAATTCTGTTGTTGAGACGCACCGAAGACTGTTCCAGGACAATGGAAGCCTCAATTTCGAAGGACACTATCCAGTACTGCATAGAGATCGTAAACCAAAGCATCAAGGGGGTAATGTTCGAATCAATCGTAGAAACTGCAGGTAGATTCAAAGTCCAGCGAATGCAAGTCCAAGCGGAACACGCGATCCCCGAATTTCACGCGGGATTGACATTTTCACATTTTTAGATACCACCGCAAGAAGCCCAAACAAATCACTACAAGCGCAACAACAATGGTTCCGAGGAAAAAAAACCAGGAAAGCCGGAAGAGAATCTCCACAGGAGTTACATCCAGAACGCTTGCCAGTAGTTTAACAGAACAAAGCACGAAGAACATCTCACCCCGGCCGCAAGCTTACGAAATAACAAAATCGCAGCTGGGATTTGCCGTCAAGAATACGAAAAAAGATAACGCCGTTATTAAGCCATGTATGCATTGAAAACACACGCGATTACGATTACAGTCAGTAACACATTTTTTTCCAAGCTTCGTTTCGTTCCACTCCTTTCTTAGGAGTTCTTTTTGGTATTTCCTTTATCACGCCGCGGCGTAGGCAACAAAAACGGCAACAGCATCACGCCAAGTCCGATAATATGTGGAGCGAAATAAAAGCCCCTGAGAAATCATGGATGGATAGCGATTATCAGAATCTGAAAACACAGAATTCTTGATTTAAAAAAATACTTACTTGTAAACTTTAATGCTCGGTCCGAATTCAAGCAGAACAAATGAAAACGTGATGTACGCCAAGATGAGCCTCGCAGTAACAGTCGTTATGGCATCATAGAATAATTTTTTCTTCTCGCACGACAAGAAGAATGGACGAATGCTCCGTCTTGCCTGCAAAGAAAAGAGAAAAACGAAACATTTTCATTCGTCAAAAAATAGTTCCCAGACGTTTATATAAGACATCAGTGTTCGATATACAGTACAGTCTTGTATATACAGGTACTGTATTTTAAACTGACAAAGGATTCGAATTTACGACGAAAATAAAACTCCAAAATATATTTCGGATTTACGACACCCCAAAATGTGCAATACTGATGAACTTGGACAACTTTCTCATTTTTCTATCACGATTATTATTTTTAAAGGGTAGAATGGTAGATGACGCTAGCAGTCTAATTTCATTTCCATTTTCACGAAGCAGTACTGCGACACATTGCTTTTTTATTGATTTTTGCCAGGAATAATTTTTTTTACTGATGAAGATGAATTTCCAACATACAGTATTTCTCACTAAAGAAAATTTTTCATGAATTTTTAGACTTCCAAAAAGTTACACGGCCATTTTGAAGCACTTATGCGTGCGTATCACCCAAAAGTTAAATTCAGAAAAAGTTGAGATCATCCCAGTGAAGGGACGAAGTACTTAATTTGCACGCAAGGTTTATATTATAATATTAGATGGAAGTCCTCAGACAACTCGTTCAATGCTCAATAGGGCCGATTTACTTCGTGAGCATTACGTCAAACGCTTAAAAATTGCTCAACATCTTTTTTTTTTGTATTTTTTAAAAATGTTTCGAGCTTCAACGCACGCAAAAAGGTGCGAACAGGGAATGGTCCTTGAAATGGCAATAAATAACTCACGGCTCGCGAAGACAAAGTGAACAAAGCCCCGCCGACGAACGTGAGGTAATATCCGGGATAGAATCCGTGCCAGAAAGCAGACAGCACATACGTCGACAACGTCCTAAACTTGGGCACGCGTTCATACACCGTCATCTTGAGCCAGCGATTCGTGCCCTTATTCCAGCTGGCGATGAGTTCGTGGAAACTCAAGCCAACCTCCACGCCGTACAGATCCACGTTCGAGATCAGGTCCCATCGCGGAAGTCCAGATTCGTCATAGCCGGCGAAACCCAACCCAGAGGCGTTTGCGATTGCATCAGCGAGTATCCATGCAACGTAATATTTCCACCTCGCAATGGTCGTGGCCATCAGCACGTAGAAGCTTCGGTACACCACCGATGCTTCAAAGAATGAGTCATCTAAAAACAAGGCGATGGGTACGGGGATTATTTCATTAGTTTGGTCAGGTTCGCGATTCCCCTGCTGGAATCTTCGATTGATGAATATTACATCAATTTTCACGGGTAGTTTCTCGAACGTTTCTTAATTTTCTTCCAAGATTTTCTCATCTAGGTTGGAACGAAGAGAAGACAGAACAGTTTAAAATGCGTTTGATTTTGAGGATACACATTTTAACTGCCAAACTTGCATTTAGTGTGAATTGGCAGGTGGTCAAATTGCTGTCAAAAAATATGAATGCAAGTAGACTCTCTCAGAACGATATTCTCGGTAAGACGAATTTCGTTCTTCGTCACACAGGATTCTCCAGCCATATTACAAGGGTAACCCTAAATTTTTTTTCTGATCCCCTAAATTTTGTTGTGGAGAGTGCGCCAGTATACGAAACCTGGTCGTAACAATTTTCCATCGCTGATAATCAGTTTTTAACGAAAAATTATCATCACCTCGATGATTTTTGCTGAGGGATGCAGAATGTGAAATTTTTTTCTAAAATGTGAACTGCCTGGCAAGAGGTCGCCCAAGTAAGACTGCTTGAATTTAAAAAAATTTTTTGCAACGGCTTGCTTGCATTTTGACCTTGAGAATTTTTTCTGGGGGAAGCTGAATTTGGAAAAAAAAAGTTATGGGATGTGAACTGCCTAGCAAGAGGTCGCCCTAGTCAGTGCTAAAAAAATACTTGAATGATGCCAACGACTTGCCCGAAGTTTTTTTGTTTGTTTTTTTAACTGATTCCACGGAGTTTGTTTATGACTCGGAAACGTTGATATCCCGAAAACTTTCAACGTAGTGACAAAACTTCTGAGCCACACCTTGCGAATCTACCAACAGCATCAATCAAATCGGATAACTCTTTCGAAGTAATTAACGGAAATGATATCTTCGAAGAATGATCAGTCATTCTGGAGCACTCAACGGAGCAAAAAATCCTGCTGGATAACTTTTTCGCAGCCAAGACCTAATCCCATTCATTAGGAAGTTGTAACCAAGCCATTATTATTTTCCACTCCAATAAAAACGAACTGGTTTCTAAACTCGTTTCGTGATCCCAAGTTCTCAGACATTTTTCCCCGGACAGAAAATGCGAGTACTGCAGAAACAAATACAGAAATTATTAAAAATATTTTTTCCTTTTTTTCTCTCTTGGGTAGGCAAGTGTGAAAAATAATTAATTTCACTCCTCCAGAATAATATGAAGTACAGTATATAAATAATATACTGTATATATATATATACATATATACCGTACATTTACTGTATGTATACAGTACTGTATAACGTAATTCAGACTTACCTTTGAGGTGCTTGATTTCAAAAACGGGTCCCAGAAATAGGAATCCGAGGGCAAACAGGAGGCTCGCGCTAACTTTGGAAGTGACAGCAATCAAAGCAGTTGGTTCGGCTGTTTTCTCGTCCAAGGCAGGAATACAACGTGAACCATTAGAAACCCCGTTTTGTTCACTTCGTGCTTCTTTAATCTTGAAATTCCTTCCAGTCACGAATTCTTGGTAATCAACATAGAATACCATGGGACCAGCACAGACTCCTTGGAAATTCAACACGTAACCAAAAAATTCCAGCACTCCCGGCTTTTTTCTGAAAATTTGAAAAATACATAAGATATGTACAAGCGAAATTAGAACTGATGAACAACAAAATATTTAAACAAACTAATCTTCACGTTGAGCGTACAGGATCTGTACACTCCCAACATTTACTGTCTGACTTATTTTTATTCCATGCACGGATTTATGACATTTTGTTGTGCTTAATTCGAGTGTCGTTAGATTAGATAAGAATAGAATATGATTTCTGGGTCAGTTCAGGTTAGTGGGCCAGGCACGGTTGAACTAGTTCACGTGGGGTTAGCGATTTACGCGAGATCAGCACATCAATCGAAAAAGCAAGGTTCTACGCTCGGGATAAATTCGTGACG
This sequence comes from Notodromas monacha, assembly GCA_905338405.1. NCBI lineage: Eukaryota > Metazoa > Arthropoda > Ostracoda > Podocopida > Cyprididae > Notodromas > Notodromas monacha. The sequence continues at coordinate 45,724 of CAJPEX010001257.1, read as the reverse complement.
TAAGAAGTACTACACTACAATAACGTTCGAAAAATTACTTTGATACCCCACATTTAGGCTCGAATGAGACCAGTTACATTTTTATGAACAACGAAACTTCTAACCGAAAAATTAAGGAAAAAATGTATTCAAATTCAGAAAACGGATTCAACTCACTTAATGGCGTAGCGCTTTTGTCCAGGATTCAAGTCGTTCCAAGATTTCGCCAGGCCATCGTGCAGACTAAATGCCAAACTCGTCACTTTCTGAGTCATTATCATCAACGGTCCTGGTAAAAAAAAACCACGTGAAAACCAACGAATGGGTCTACAAAAATGCATACTTCATACCGGTAATGTCGATCACATAGGCTCCGTAATCAGTCCATTGCCTCCATAAATGTATCGCAGACAAGTAAACCAGGGAAATCACAAGACAGATGCTGCGGAAATTTCAAAAAAAGGAGGTTGACGATGACCCAGAAGATTTACCAAACGAACACAACTTACACGTGGCTGATGCCTATAGGAAGCAAATGAATTGCGAAAAAGCAGCACGATGGCAGGCCAATCAGATGCAGGACATTGCTGAAAGCAACACGAGAGGCTGAATTTTGGATCCGGAGTTCAATTCATTTTCGTCCACATTAAGGTTTCACTATTTCGTGACAGACACGGACATGGTACTGTACTTGAAAAAATTGAGTCAACAAAATAAATCGGAGATTTTTAAAATCCTATACTTTTTCGAGATAGAAAATTTCATTTTATCCCAGAAATACGTTAGCGTTTCGACCACACTAATTTTTGCACTACCCGAAGTAAATTACTGTAATTCGTTCAGAACCCATTTGCACACCACAAAAAAAAACCTTGTCCACTAAATTTCAGCAAATGATTTTTTTTCCCTCTCGGATCTCGACTTAATTCACTGTCGCTTGAAAAATCAGTACGCTTCTACTGTGGCCAGAAAAAATGTGATTTCGTGCTAAAATTCGTAAAACATTACAGTGCTTCTAGCCACAGTTTGATATTTTCAAAACAAAAATAGGATGCATCGTCACCTTCCGAAGCAGAAATACGAGAGGGCTAGGCCGAGTGACAGCGCAACGCTCAGTCGAAGCACGGGCGATGCTTTAGTCGGGTGCAGAAAGCGCCGAAATGCAAAGGCAGCTCCGAGACATACGCATTGAGTTATCAGGAAATTCACCTGTGCGCACAGCATATAAATATGAATAAATGATATGAATGAAAATCGAATCCATTTCTCTTGCATCTACAGGATGGAAATGTTGAACATTTCGCAAGCTCTTTGTGGATTTTTCTTCCGTTTACACATGCTAGAGCGCTGCGTTCAAACAAGACTGCAAAAAACGTTATAGACGCGTGACTGTTGCAAACGTGCGCACACACACCAGCACATAAATGCCAAACAACATAATATGAAATAAAGCACAGTAATAACGGTACGTGTATCAGCATTAGAATGTTCGTTAGGTTCCAAGAATAGAATAAAAATAATCCTGATACTATTCCTTGGCTTTAAGGAAAATCATCATCCACTTCATTTTATTGCGATCCTTCTGACTCAAGTAACTCCATTTAAACTTCGATAAATTAAAAAATGACGATGTTCCGTAGGTCTGCGTTTTTCGATCACTATGTACTGCAGTAAAAATTCTCATTTTTGACAGAATATTTACGGTCTAGACAATGTCAGTAAACGCTGATGCATTAAATAAATACTAGAGTACTACTCATACAGCACTCATATCAGTTATATGCATGTCCTAAAATTGTTTCATTTTCAATGCATAAGTTCCGCCCAACAACAAAAAAATTATTCCAATCTGAAAGTCGAAGTCGAAGTTAGCGAAATCCTCGAACTTTCAAAGAAGTCTTAAAATTAACTAAAAACCAGATCGATACAAAAATGTACGGGACACAGTTTCCAGAATCAATTCTACTTCGTTGTCCATACGGTGCACCATGCTTCTCAGGATTTCTCCCTTTCATGCACATTCAAATAAAAGTGCTTGAGCTTCATAGGTTTACCGCATAAAAAGTGATACACTTGAAAACAATCGAAATTGCTGCAGAAAATGGGGCTGTCCGCGTTCTTTTTTCATTTCTTACATTTTCGTTTCATTTCTGGTGGTTTCCGACTTCATTACAGTACATGGAAACGCTATTTTATCGAAATTTACACGAAGTAAATTTCGAAGGGGATCGGAAAGACATTAGCCCTACCATTCATATTTCGTTCCACATGACTTGATAAATAGCCTTTCGGGAATCCCTACTGGAACAGATTAAGATCTTCAAACGAGGTACTACAGTAATGTATTTCTTAATTCGTGATCCTAATGAACACTGACGGAATGTTTACGAAAATTAATCGCAGAAAAACGCACATGCACATGAAAGAATAATTTCCCCACCTGATCCAGCGGAAGGAGAGACCACTCCGAGAGCCACGAAAACAACGTAGATCCAGAATACAACATGGTTTCAGCAAACGTTCACGGTAAAAATAACTCAGTACAAAGGTACTCCTGGTTTTTCACGGCTGAAATGCCACTTCACATCACCAATTAAACCATCGCGACTCGCTTCCAAATGCCTGTAGCGAGGAAGCCGCCGCAGGACGAGACTGGAGATAAAAATAAAGATGTTCCCAAGTCAGCCAGCGGAGATAAACAATCGTACGACCGTTGCAACACTAGCACTTTCACATGAAGCTCAGGTGACACGGCCCACTTCATGGGTTCAAGAACTCTCCGGGGAATCTTCCTAAGATATCAGCGATTATAACCCACAAAAAATAAAAATGGCAATTCCGGAAATTATTCCGAAGATTTCTGCGACCAGTTTTCTGAGAAGCGATTGATCAACTTCTTCAGAAAACGTATGAAAATTTCTCGTTCTCGACATCGATAGCATCAATATCCGGAAATGTAGGGTATGGAAGAAATAATGGATCCTAAGAAAAGGTTTACAGCAAAAACTGCAGGAGAAAAAACGACACGTACGCCAAAATTCACTTGAACCTTTCCTAGTTAAAATATTGTACACACATTGTATAAAAATACAATATCTTGGAAAAGGTTTTCTCAGCAGATGAAAAATTGCACCAAAATGCCAAAAACTGCGCTTTATCTTCTTGAATGGAAATTACAGTACCTTTCGGGACACAATGCAAAAAAAATTCCAAAAGAAAACGATCGCGTTCCTTATTCGCAAAACGAAAAATGAGTGTAAAATCGAATAAAAAACGACAATTAAATTCGGTAATCAAAAAATACTTCCGAGTGAATGAACTTCTTTTCTACAAAGGCATGCCGATAAAATAAGCGAAAAGGGCCAGCTTTTTCTTCAAAATCCATTTCCCTAGTCAGGCACGTAATTTTACAACCCGGGCGAATTATTTTCGAACACGTATCGCTCAACACTTTGGCCACAGAGATACCGAAAACTCCGTCAATTACGAATTTTTACAGCCAAATATTGCACAATATACTGCACACGATCGATCAAAAGTAACTATCAGAAGCCAACATGGCGAAAATAATTGCTCAACGAAATAATAGTTCAATGACGAACGAAAAGGCACTTTTGAATTAACCGGAACAACTTCGATTTCTTCTACCCGAGCAGACACACGCGCGTCACTCCTTTATCTAAAGCAAACGAGACAAGGCGCCGCGTCGAAGCCTGACACGCGATGCGTTTTATTTAAGCTGACGTATGCAGACCAACTTGAAACCGAGACGAGCCCACTCCTCAGCGGCACGACGAACACTCGCACTTTGTGGAACCAAGAGGAAGCACTGTCGAGTACTTTAACGAACTCTGGGGACTCTGCCAAGAGAAAGACACACACTTAGGTCTCCACTTCAGGCTCAGCACCAAGATCAAAGCCTTATCATAGTCATAGGAAAAGAAAACAATGCCGTTTCAATAACAATTTCAATTTTTCAATCGTTCATCCAGGCGAAGTGTCGGCTTCAACGCGGAAGAAAATTCTACCTTCTTCGAAACTCTTCACACACACACACAAGAGGACCGAAAGCGCCACCACGCGAGCGAAAAAAAACTTTCAACAATAAGGTTTGTAAACCGCGCGAGGAAAATGAAAAACGAGAATCTCGAATCTCAGGTTAGACGGCCATTAGTTCGTTCAACTCGTAAGAGTTAGTCGAAGTTTAAAAAAAGCGGCAATCTTTCAGCAGGTACTAATCAAAAACACAGCCGAATACTTTATCCCTCGTTTTTTTCTGGCTTATTGGAACATGAATTCAACTTCATACACAATGTTGATAAAAATCATCTTGAGGGATTAAATAACTTTTTCGAAAATGTGACTCACAGTTCAACGCATCACAAATTCTGAAAACAAATCATACGGCATAACGTAGTGAGAAAAAACTTGCTCGAGAAGAAGCCCAAATTATCTTACATCATGCAAAAGATAATTCATGGGTGGACAAAAATCTGAATTTCGAAGTTTGGGAATCCCATATGACTAGTCATACTTATTATCGCAGACGAGCTTTTTCCGCTTTAAAAAAGCTTGACTTCGCAGAAAGTTTTCAGAAGGCTTGCTTACAAGAGACCAGAAAAGTAATGGGACGAATTCTTCAAAGATTTCTTGAATTACCGCGTAAAGTTTTACTGAAGTGGAAAAAGTCGGACCGAAGCTACACAGAATCTTTCTCACTTTCGCGTAACACTGAACCGAAAAAAACACATCTGACGTCATATATCTCATGTGATCCTAAAAAAAAGCACTTTCCGACATTAGGATGCATCGTGCATAAAAAATCGAACAAGCACATCATTCAAACAGCAGCTCAACTAAGACCTCCTGTCTTAATCTCAGAGGGTGACCACTCCGTGATGTGGTCAGGTTCTTTGCCTTTCTCGAATCGACCCCACATTTTCAATAGTAGAGTTTCAAGGTTCGACGTGTAAACTTTGGTGTTGAACAGAGGTGAATCCCATCTGGCTTTCCAAACTCGTGCCCGAATCGCCTTCAAGCTATTGATAAAAACAAGGAAAATTTCATTCCACTCTGATGCACAGACAGAAATTCAGAGAAGAGCCAAAAAAAAAGGATCTAGTTCGGAAATAACTCACTATTCTTTGTCGTTTCCGAGTTTGATCGCAATGCCTTCGTAGTCTTTTCGGTTCTTTGCGATCAATTCTGGGACACCCATGCAAGTAAGTTGCGACGCTGCAACACGCGACGCTAGCGTTTCCTCTGAAAAAAAAAAAAAAAAAAACGGAAAACATTAGAACTTCGAATGATCAACGCTTCAAACAATAGTTTTCAGTGTACACCAGGACTTGAGCTGCCAAAGTTGTGTAGCTGCCCAGACAACATTTATTCAAGGATTTACAAATGAAAGTTTTGAGGAATGTGTCACGGAATCCCCATCAGTTAAGTTTGCATAACTCGGCTGATTTTTAAGCGGCTAGAAATATTTGGACATTCTCAATGGCCGTGAGCAATAAAAAAAAAGGCTTCCAGCGATAAATAATCCCCGCAAAAATAAAAATGCAATTTCTTAGCAACGATCAAAAAATTGTATTGAAATACAAGCTCGTTTTATAATTCTTCTTCGTGGTAGACTCTTAGTCGACTCAGTCTTCGGATTTAAAAATATCTACCAGCAATAATAAAGAATTTTCACACAGTGGGGCGACCAAAGTGCTAGCGCACTTGGTACACAAGTTCCATTTTCCATGTGAAAAATGGGTCATGGTCGAGAAAAAAAAATGCGTACCAGGCAGTGTAACCATAGGAGTTCCCGCCCAGAGAACATCCATGCCAGTTGTGTGTCCATTGCAAAGAGGTGTATCAAGACAAACATCCGCCAACTGTCCTCGACGAACGTGCTCTTCTTTGGCTGCGACATTCGAGAAAATGATTCGGTTATGCGGCAGACCCATCTGTGCCGCGGATGACAAAATATTCGGCTCCCCAACTGCTGGGAATCTCAGCAGCCACAAATACGAATTCGGGACCTTCAGCAATACCTGCAAAAATGAAAAAAGCCATGCATTACTTCAATTCGATATAGATTAACAGCTGGAAAAAAATACTGCAATAATCTTGATGAGACATCCAATTCTTTTAATCTGTTATGTCAAACACATGTCGCATGAAACACCCAAAAAGTATGTAACCTAGAGCCTGGAAGGCATGAGGCAACATAAAACGACCGAACATATACTGTAGTAGTGAAGGTCAACAACAAGTCAACGAGAATCAAAAGCCCAGCGATTTAGAATCCAAGTAGAATGAACACAAAATAAATCAAAATAAACTATTAGAAGCTGTTAATTAAAATGTTCAACGTGATTCAGATTTTTTTCAATGTAACATCCAGGACAGCCTTACAACTAACTTTAAAAAAAATTCAAATCAGCGTTTTCCCCACGAAACTCACCGTGACCCACGATCTTAATGTGTCGGGATCTATCTTGTACAGTTGGTTGAAGTTGCAATATATAACACCATCTTCGGGGAGTCCATATTGTTGCCTGGTTGTCACAAGGATATTGGTGGGAACTTCTTCTCCAGTAGCTGCCTTATTATTCAGCTGGTTTGTGGCCAGACCATTCTGAACGATCAAACCATTCACGCTGGTCTGCAACTGTCCACTGCATATCATAGCCTGAAAAATAAAACAATTGTTCATTCAGCTTAGAGAAAAAAATGATCGTCATTCAATGTCCAGAATCCGTTCTACAGTTGGTCTATTCAGACGAGTCAATTGTGATTATAATGGAGTGCAGTGGGACCCCGCAGAACGAAACTAATCCGTTCCTGAATGCCTTTTTGCATGCCGAATTTCCGTAATGCAAAACGAGATTTCGTTCAAGGTTACATTATACAGGAAATAATTCGTTCCAGGCACTCAACAAAAGGACATAAAGAACCTTAAAAACTTGAGTATTTGTCCTAGTTTGCAGCGTGAATTTGTGAATTTTAAATGGAGTATCTGTATAAAATTTCAGGAATCCTGGCAAGTTTAGGCTCTGAACTTGGCCAGAACAGGCAAAAATATGCCCTCTTTTTGTCATATTTCTCGACTTATAAAATTTTGAAGTTCAATAAAAAATTTCTGAATTCGAAAATTGTTCCACACAAAAAGTTCGTTACACAAAAAATTTTCACTCTGTGAAAATTCATTCATTCCTTCTCAGGAATTTCTATCATGCGGATATTTTTACGGGCGTGTCTTTCGTTATGCGGGGACTCACTACACGCAATTCGTTAAGCATTCGAAAATAACGTACTTCAATGGGCATCGTGGTCGGCAGATGAGCAACAGTAACGGACACTTCAACCGGCTCGCTACAAGCTGGAGCCACGAGTTCCTTGACCTGCTTCAATTCCGCTTTCTCCATAATCGGTTTCAGGTCCGTGGTATTAATAATCGCAACATTGTCAGCGAGTCCGTTCACGCTCATGTTATCCTTGGTGTCGAATACGATCCTTTCTGTCAAATGCTTGAACATCCTCGCGTGGTCCCCGATGAAAAAGGTATGCGGCATATATGCCAGTTTCTCTGAGTACTGACTGGCCAGATGCAAAGGTGAAGTCACCGCGTCGCTTATCAAATAATCCATAAAAGGAGCTCCACTCGTTCCCGGATATCCCAGCCACATCGCTTGGATCGGAGCAGGCCTCAAAGCGAAGATCTCGTTCCTGGCCCCTTTGGTGTATCCATTCATGTTAACCAAAACGTGTATTCCATCTCCGTTGATTCGATCAGCCGCTTTCCCGTTACAGTGCAACAAAGACAAGTCTACGAAGTGGTCCGCTTGTTTGACAATGCGTTGTCGGAACGCCGTTCCATCGTCTGGACTGAGAGCGTAGCAGAAAATCTCGACTCGGGCCCGGTTATGAGAACCCGGAATAGACTGCATGAGATGCGATGTGGGATGATTGCAAAAATCAGAGCTAACGTAACCAATGCGAAGCTTCCCACCCGGGGCTAGTTCAGTCGGATACTTGTAAGGAGGCTTGTGCAAAACTTGGATTTTTTCGATACACAACGCCGCGTGCTTCGATGCAATGGACTTGCGAAACTCGTGAGACAAGGGATATAGCATCGAATGATGTGGGTGCACACTCGGAAGTCTATTCTTTTCCAATTGATCCGCTACAATGGACACCTGAGGAATAAGGAATAAAAAAAACCGTCACACATCTTTAATACATCATTATATGCTTTCGAAGAAACATTCCGAATTAATGTCGGGACACTGAACGAAGCAGGATTCAGAATAACCTTCCTAAATGCGGAGTGGAATAAATTTACAGAATACCGTATTTAAGCGGACATGAACACTAAAATTCCATTAATACGCGAACATAAGCACTTCGTAGCAGGAAGTAAGGAACAACCCCTTTTTCCAATTTCAGCAGCTCAAAAACTACGGGGTGATTATATTCGCATATTCACGTAATTTGAATACATATGCGATCAGAAAATCTTTTTTTTTTCGCGGCCCACCAAACTATCAAGTCCCGTTTTTCATTCCTTTAGGAATTTGAAGTTGGAAATGAGCAAAAATGGTCCGCTTTCATCACTTCAAGATTGAAGGGGAACGGTAAGGGTTGTGTGACACCGTTTTGTTTTTTTCTGGAGAAAACCTAAATATAATGTAGTTAGATATTGCTATTTCCTGGAAAGTCAGAACATCGGGAAAGTACGTGGGTGCTTATATTCGCCTATTAATGGAATTTTAATGTGTTCATAAAACATCTAGGGAGGGGGTGCTTATATTCGCATAATTATATGTAGTACTGTACATTCATTACGGGATGGGCAGCAGAAAATGCACGCGGGTTACTAGTACTGTACTGTATTTTGTAGTACAGTGAAGTTAACCAATTCAGCATTAATTAACACACTGATAAGAAACCCGGATTTATTATTCACAATCTTGGTTGAAGATAAAACCGTGCAGAAATTAATGCATTTGCAAGCTTATTTAACCTCCAGCTATTTTGGAATGATTCACACTCGCCAAAAGAAGGAGAAACCGAGAAACACGTAACACCGCCAAAGCATATTTTATTTTGAGAAATTAAATGAAAAATATTACAATAACTTTCCTTTCTTGTTAAAAAAGACTGAAAGGGCCTCGAAACAGCTCATACAGTATTTTATTCTTTATTTAATTTTTCGAAAAATGGAATGAAAAATCCTCACCAAGCGTTTCATTCTGGATTCGTAGTCACTCCAGTCGCAAACGATTTGCAAACAATGAGCCAAATTGCAGTAAGCGTCAGGAAAGTCGGGCTTCAGTTTCAACGCAGTCCTGTAAGACTGTATCGCTTCCGGGATATTACCAGAATCTTTATGAATAGACGCCAGATTCGAGTGCGCATCCGCAAAAGCAGGATTGATTTGAATGGCCCGCGTGTAACACTGCAACGCGCCCTGAACATCTTGCATCTCCTTCAAAGTGTTCCCCATATTGGAATACGCATCGGCAAAAGATGGTTGAATCCGAATGGCTTCCTTGTAGTGGGCCAACGCTTCTTGAAGTTTTCCCTGTTGCTGTAACACGGATGCGAGGTTCGAATGTGCGGCTGCGAACTCCGGAAATACCTCCAGGGCTTTGCAATACAATCGCGTCGCGTCTTCGATGAAACCTTGTTCTCGTTTGATGTTTGCCAAGTTGTTCAAAGAATCCGAATGCGTCGGACATAATCTCAAGGCTGTGTTGTAGCATTCTTCGGCCTCTGTTACCTGCGGAAATATTTTAAATGCCAACGGATGATGGAATAGTCTTGGAATTTCAAAGAATATATGAAAATGAAGAAAAACTGAAGACGGAGGGGGGGGGGGGGGATAATTCGTCAAAAAGAACTTAATTTTTGACGAGCTGCGAACACAACGAATGCAGGTCTTTCGGGGCCATAAAAAGGCTGTGCACGGAAAATATTTTTACTGAGACAATAGTCGTAGAATCCACCAGCGAGACGAAACTGATATTTTACCGTTCTTCCGCTTGGACTACTAGAGACGACAGCGCCGATTTCGATGGAAAGAATATTACGAGTTTTCGTCAGCTGAATATCAAAATTGAATGGATCCTTTTGTCAAATTGAACGGAGTACAGGCAGACTCTCTATAACGAAATTCAATGGGCCACAAAAAAAGTGTTGTGCGGAGAATTTCGTCGTAGAGAACTTCTACAACATGGGGAACGAACCCTATGCCTATGAGATCTAGAAAAATCGTTACACAGAGAATACTGCTGTAGAGGGACTCCACCTGTAATACCAGATACGGAATTTTTTTCTTCAACGATAAATTCTAGAGAACGGCGTAGTTCCCCATTTTTGTAGTATTTTTCGCTGAATATCGCATTCCTTCGAACTTTACTTCCGAAGAAAACCCTTTCAACAGTTCGTGAATTTTGCTCCAAAATACTCGCATTTTGAGGAATAATCATGAAAATCGTACGAACTGAAAAACGAATCGAGACACACTGCATTTCTGCACGCATGTAGTTTTCGACTTTACTGACGACGTACCATCGATAATCTCGCCGTGATCAATTCCATGTCTTCACTTGTCGGGAATATCTGGAAACGACTCACCAAGCCCTTTTCCTTCAATGCGTTGGCAAGATTGCAGTACGCATCCGGGAAATTCGGCTGCAAGGAGATGGCCCGTTTGTATGTGTCGATCGCTAAATCGATCAATCTACAGAAATACACAGAATCAAGAGGTGTATTAATAAAACGCCGATCAACAGTAAATGCATCACTACAATATCCGAAAAATAGAACTCACCCCTGTTCGTAGTAGACGCAGGCAAGATTTCCATGCACGACAGCGTGATTCGGACTCAGATTAAGGGCTCTCAAGTACGCCGCAGCAGCGCTAAAAAAAAAAATCGTACATCAGGAAATAAACAATAAGTGAATGCAGATCATAATACGTGGTAATTCAGAAAATCAGTTATTCTATGCTCAAGTTGTTGAAGTTATCGTAACCACTCAAAGTTCCTCAGGATTTTTGAAGCAGATTGAGAACAAAAATCTACAACAGTACAGTAGTACAAGCAATTCAAGGTTTTGAATAATATTCGGAAGGTTTTTGATAGCAGTCGACAAAAAACCAGAAAAACTCGACCATCGACCGTCCTTACAGCGTTTCATGTCGAAGCACAGAACAGCTTAGCACCAAACTAGCAAAAAACAGTATTACTTGAGTATTACTGATACTAGTTTTAGTACGACTAAAGCCGCATAAGCGTCGAAAAATTCTACGATGTCAAACACTGAGCAGTTCAGTGTTACAATTCTGTTCTGTACTGTAATTTATTTGGGTTAGGCAAGGTTTGTCGAAGAAATCTGACAAACAGAAAATACAGCACTAATTGACCAAGCGAAAACTCGCATTACACCTGAAATCGAAGGAACGGTGAAAGCGAGACCAATTTTTGACGAAGAAGCGGCAACTCATTTCAATAACTAATTTCTTACAACAAAAAACACCGTATTTACTGCAGTGCCATGCAGCCTTCCTTTTCAAAATTACTGTGAGAGGAAACAGAGGCTGCGCAACACAGGCAGGTATACCTCTTTTTTTAAGCTTCGGTACACAACATTCATGATTCCAACACACAACATACGCGATTCCAACAGGGAATTTTGAAAAAATTTCAACAGAATTTACTGGAGAATAACGTTCAATTTGACTAAATTCAAGTCCAAAAACAATTTTCAATGTATTTTATTTTCAAAATACAGGTGGACTCTCCACAACTACGTTAATGATTTTCTCTTCAAAATACAGTAATTTCATTTGTAGTCCCATTAGGTTTTCTCTCCCCATGTCATAGGGGTTCTCTACAATGGAATTCTCTCCACAAAAATCTTGGTCCCTTCAATTACAGTGCACGGAGTGTATATCGGCATAGCGATTTTCAGTACTGTACAGTATTTCAAACTGAGGTGTCTTTTATTATCGTACTCAGGCATAAAATGTTTTTATAAATTTTTTTGCGCGTCTTACTCGAGTAAATACGAATATCCTGAACTACTGTACATTAAACTCTCAACGAGCAACTTTGAATTCATGTGTAAGGCAACATATCACATTACTGCATCAAATATTATCGCATAAACGCAACCATTTGAAAGGTTTGACTTTTCTCCCCACCTTTAATGGAGACCAGCTTCTAGAGACGGACACTTATTTACGACAGTCAAGACTGCAGGAAAACAGAAAAAGAAGAAAGAAAAAAAGAAAACCTCACATGAAAGTAGGAAAAATCCCTTCTTATTTCAACTTTTCCTTCGAAAAATGTGGCAGGAATTCTTTAATGGTTGATGGGAAACGTTTTCTTTCTTTAGCTCTTGCTACATGGGTTTAAAGGGAAATAACATAATTCTTTCCAATACCAACCCCTCCCCCTTCTTCGACTTAGCTACTAATCCAGAATATGCTTCAAGCTCTTGTCAGATCAAGCCATTACTAGAGACAAATTTCTATTGGAAACCAGGATTTTTTTTTAGAGAAAATACATCATGTGTATATAATATAACCGTACAGTATTTCCCTCAACTCACCGATCGAAAATTCGAGCTTCCTTCAATACATTCCCCAAGTTGATGTACGCGTCCAAGAAATTCGGATCCAAAGCAACAGCCTTTTCGAAGTGATGAATCGCCAGCCAAATTTCCCCTTGGGCATTGAACACGCAGCCCAGATTGCTCCATGCCACCGCGAAATCTGGTCTCGTCTCGATCGCCTTGAGGTAGCACGCCTTTTGTCCGCACCAGAAACAACAAAAAATACCCCCATCCCAGGAACCAGCCCACCCAGATCGCAATCGACGCCATCGCAAAACGACGATCGAAGCCACAAAAAAGAGGGGAACGGGCGAAAACGAAAAGAAGAAACAAAAAAAATTAGCATTGATTCAGTCACGAACGAAGAAAAAAAAAGAGCGCAAGCATGGACCACGGCGCTCCGAGGGGATAATCGCATAACAGCGCAGTCGCAGCGCAGCAGGTCAGGTCAAGTCACACCAAAAACATTTTGAAAAGCAAAAAGATGGAATATGACCATCGAGTTCCATGCAAGGTAACGCCTTTCCTCAGGGAAGACGTCCTGAAGATCGAACACATTTCACCGTTTTCAAGAAAAAATTCCGCCACAAACTTTCGATTGATACAAATACTGTACGTTAACAACGTTTTATCCAAAAATAATACAAGTCTTGCTGTTTTCCTTTTTAAAAAAACCGCGGCAAATCAGAACATGATTCAAACTTTATCACGTTCATTCAGCTTAAACAAAATGTTGAACTTCCAAATTCGACATGATAAATTTCACGAGCGAGCAAATTTGAGAACCAAAATTACTTTTTTTTTCCTCGCATTCGAATCATGCTTCTCAGCATTTAAATATATTTACGCTTATGAATTCAACCTGTAAATCTCTGCTCTCTTCGTTCAACAAAACATTAGCATTAATACAGAAATTATACCGGTACTTCGATTGATTCCATTCGAAATGGATCGAAGAGATTCTGACCATGACTTCACAAGAGTCCTGTTGTACCAAAAAAAAATCGTCACAGAGAACTCATGTAACATCGGGAGAGAACCCCATGGGACCAGGAAAAGGAAATTCGATACACAGAGAAGATTGTTGACAAGATCGTTGTAGAGAGGGTCCCCTCGTACAAGAAGATTTCTTTTTTTACAGACGATGTCATATTACCGGGGAAAACATTCGATTCTATCCTCATGTGTGAAATGACCATGACTCAAAAACCTTGCGATCCCGCAGCGCAATGCCCTAATATAAATCGCAGCACAACGAATTAAAATATAGTTTCGCACTGGATAAATCGCAGCAGCAGCAGCAGCAGCGCAATTCTCGCAGCAGACGCCCCACCCTAACCAGCAGCAGCGCAATGCATGCAACTACATAACAAAAAAAAACCATTATCCCCTCGGAAGAGTCCCTCCTCTCCTATTCGCATAATCGGCGCAATGAAAACATTCAAGACTCGAAATTAATAGTTCATTTATTTTTTTCACTCCTTCTGCGGCAATGAGGAAAAGCCCCGTTTCCGTTACCTGCACAAGGAGCATTTTCTTTGCCCCTACTTTCAAACAACACTTGCGCAATACAAACCCGAAACTCGTGGCTCCACTCCGCAGGTCCGGCAATCGTGGCTGTCAAAACCCCTTAAAAGGTCATAACGAGCACTCTTTCTGCCAAAAAACCATGGTCGTCTTTGCCTCCCAGATTCACCAGGCCTGACAAAATTTCATCTGATAGCGAAATCGCGAGAATGGGGAAGAAAGAAAAAATTTGGAAGTAAATCACTTTTGCGATCACTCAGACGGACATGTTCCGAGCACAGCAAATGCAATGCAAATTCGGCAGGAAGCTACTGCAGACTTCAGACTCTAATCATTGAATATTCGCGAAAACTTGAGATAATAATTCCGGCAGCGAAATCATGAAGCAATCATTGAACGTTCGTTCGACCTAGAATGAACACAGTGAAAAAGATTTCCTTCTACACGATCATGAAGTTGCGACAGACAGAGAAGGCGCAGCGTTGATAAGTTTACCTGGGCGATCAACAAACAAAACTTACTCGATTGCCTGTAATGCTTCCATTCAAGCATAATAATGAACAATTTTATTTGACTGTTCTTCTGGATTAGATCTTGGGATTTCGGGGATTTTGTAAGAATAAAATTCTGGAACTTGCATTTTTCAGAAACTTGAGAATTTCAGTTATTTTACACAACCTGGAATCCGTCTCTGCCTTTCAAAATAATCATGATGCATTCTTACATTTAGTTGCTCAACTTCGGAAGCCCATCGTCAAGTTCAGTACGATTCCCACACATTTTGTGGAAACCTCAGTTCAACAGTAGAATCTTGTTACAAAGAATAATCGCTTACAACGAAGTCATCTCTTAAAATCCCTGCCCAACAGCCACAATAATAAATGAAGTACTTCATGACGAATTTTTCATTTCAACGAAGCAGCCCCGATGGTTTCGTTTCAAGATTTCTTTCTACTGTATAAATATACGGTATTTTATTGGATTACTGTAAATTAAAATGAAGAGTAACCATCATCGCCAGTTTTATCTCTTCTGACTGCCCAGGTAAACTCACTTGTATAGGAAACCCAGATTCAGGTTCCGTCAGACGAGAGCTCCGACCGGCGAAGTGCTTCGCGAAATGCGCGACATTCGCAAGCAGCGCAAGGGACAAAGCTCGTCCCCATCAGCGGTTTGTTGAGCTCTCAACAGACGCATCGCATCGCAGCACCGCAATCGCGCATTTATGCAATCAAACGCAGAATCATCGCAAAAAAACCGCAGCAGCGCGAGCGCAATTCTACGCTGAACACTCGGAGGCATCCAAGTGTCGCGCAATTACGCGGCAGCGCAGGACGCTTTTGCGCGAGCCAAACCAGAACTCTCGTCTGTCTCGTTTCGTCAATGGTTTTCAGAGATAATAATCAACGCACGACTAAACAAAACAAATCTGAATATTTCTGGGAGACGAACACGGGACTTTTTACGGAAGAAATTGGAAATATTTTTTTCATAATTCTCCACGAATAGATTTAGCGTCTGGTTGGTGGTAAATGGAATATATTGCTGTCGGCCTCTTCGAAGCCCGATTCCCGAATTTCCTCTGACTGTCGCTGCTCATGGAACAATGGTACAGAAATTTAAGTATGCCAACAATTTTCCTTTTCAATGTTAAAATTACCTCAATCGTTCGGATGAGGACACGCTTTTACCTCCTTCCCTTACATAGTACAGTAACCACTTTTCTTGCAAAAATCCCTCGCTTACGCGTTCATGACTCCCATAAATATTCAGGCTATTGCTTGCGATAAAAAGCAAGAATATGGTAGATTGGAAACTCGACATTTCATCTCGAAAAATTTACTGGATCCTCCGAAATATCTCCGTACAGAACACGGGATTCTTAATAATTCTCCGTTCGGTCAGTCACAAACAACGAAATTACAAAAGATGCGTTATTAACGACGTTTTGCTGTCAGGAAACGAAAGAAGCAGGTGATTACTTCCAGATATGAGAAAGTTAAAGAGTACAGTACAGTATATGTAAAATAATTCTACGTTCAATTCAAAAAGATAACCCAGAAAAATGACCCGTGAACCTTCAGGGAAAAATTGCATGTAATGCATTTCGAGATCGGAAACCAACGCGGATAGGATTTGACGATGGACTTAATAGAAGTACCTATGGGATCCCGCATTAGGGATAACGATTCAATTTCGAGCTGACCGACAGGTTTTAGAATTTGATTCCACAGAAACAGATCGTCCGTTAATTAAACTGAAATATTTGATGGGCATTTTGGTCCGCAATCAACTATGGAAAACCAATGACGAAACGATCGCATGTATCTAACGGACACAACTCTTCGTACGGAATTATACCTCCGCCATCGTCTTTCCGATGTGTGTCATCTAATTGGGAATACGAAGTCAAACGCATGCGGAAAATACAAAATCGCACTCACCTTCGCCTCGTCAAGCCTACCCAATGCTTTCAGAAGATTTCCCAGATCACTCCGGACACAGTATAGATCCTATAATACAGAAAAGGTCGGTCGCAGAAAACGGTGAACTTCACGATGAAGACGTACGATCTTACCGGCTTATACTGCAAGGCAGAAACGTAAGCTTGGACAGCTCCTTCAAGATCGCCGGCGGCAACAAGAGCCGCCGCCAAGTTGATATATCCGTCAATGAAATCCAGCTTTAACCGGATGGCATGGCGATAATTCTCGAGTGCTTCCGGTAGCTGGCCCCTTTCCTTGAAAACATTGCCTAAATTTGAATACGCTTCCGCTAGCATGGGATTCTGCTTGATGGCAAGCATGCTGAAGTGAGCCGATTTATCCAAGCGGCGACACTGGAAATGGATGGAACTCAAAAGGAGAAGAACCCCCGTATTGGTTGGATCTTGCTTCCACAGCTGCATACAATGCTTTTCGGCATTATCGTAGTCCCCGGCTTGGTATTCTCTGTGAGCAAGCTCGGATAAACCTGCGTAATAAAATGCGAGATGAACAACAGCATAACGCACTGGGCTTCTTTATATCTTCATACACATCTAAGAACACTAGAAGCGATTTATTCACTTCGTACAGAAGATCTGAATAACTCACTAATTGAGGTGGGCATTTGTTGATGCTGCACGGGCATCGAAGTAATTTTGACAAGATGTTGGCCACTACCCAATTCAACAGCGGAGACCGGTTGATGGTGATGATGATTGGGCAAAGTCATCATCAAAACTTGATAATCACACACACTTCAGGTATGCACGAATCACAAAGTTCCGGTACTCGTACGAATTATCTGGACAGATAAGTGTAATCATGCATCACGCATGAATGTCGGAAGCGAACAATGATTCCACATTTGGAGATGGTGGAGGTAGCAGCCATGATGAACAGGGATGTTCACGATTTATATCGCGGATAACATCACTGCAAAAAAAGCGACATCTGACGGAAAATTACAGCGCGACATACTGTATATGATTTAAACATGAAAAGGTTGTAAGATTAGCATGCGGGGTTTGCAATGTGGTGGATATAGGACATCCCTATTCAGTAAGCTCGTCTATACGATTACTTTAATAACTTTATGCTTAACACACACACCAACAATATCAATCTAATTTTTACAATTGATTCAGCTGTCTATCGCCATCCGAAATTTGCATAAAATGATTCTATATTGATTGCAGCTGCTGTGAATAAAACTAGCATATGGAAGATGAGCACCGTTTATCTCGATAAGATGTATTTTTAATCCGAAGAAAATTTTGATGCGCACTTTTCAGAACTACAGTATAGCTTAAAAAAACTTTTAATGCTAAAAACTGCATTTCATTGTCCAGTTGAAAGTTTTACATTATCTTACGATTAGTAATACTGTACAGTTGGGCCTTTTGCTACCTGCAATTTCCCGCTCACAACTCGATTTGAAATTTCATNAAACTTTTAATGCTAAAAACTGCATTTCATTATCCAGTTGAAAGTTTTACATTATCTTACGATTAGTAATACTGTACAGTTGGGCCTTTTGCTACCTGCAATTTCCCGCTCACAACTCGATTTGAAATTTCATCTACTCCATGCCTAAATTTAATCCACCACGACTCGAACTATGTACAATAACATAGTTATCTCCCAAACTTGAAGTGTACGTATGTACTGGCTAAGATTTGCAGTTTCCTCAGCATGAATTCGACTTCTGCTGTATCCTGAACCGTACTTTTCATAATATTGCAGGTTGAATGAACTCATTGTCACTTCGGAAATGTTTTTACGTACGTATTTCGCACCTTTTTAAAGTCATATGACATAGATATGAAACATTATGTAAGAACATCGAATACAGCTTCCATCAGTCGCTGACTGATTTGTACCTTTTCAAGTGATTTTTTTTTAATTGGTCCTCTTTTGTGTGCCAACCTGTAAGGAGTAAAAACAATATCTTGTAAAATAGGTATTTGTTCAATCCATTGCATCTTTGCTCTGTGGACTTGGGGCGCATTGATTGGAGTGAACACTTGCGATCGGCAAAATTTATGCAAATCGTTTTTCACTCGGAACATCAGTGCAGGTGTCCGACATGGATAGACTTTTTCAAGTACTATCAGAAAGCATTCGGTCTTTAATGCTAAAAACTGCATTTCATTGTCCAGTTGAAAGTTTTACATTATCTTACGATTAGTAATACTGTACAGTTGGGCCTTTTGCTACCTGCAATTTCCCGCTCACAACTCGATTTGAAATTTCATTTACTCCATGCCTAAATTTAATCCACCACGACTCGAACTATGTACAATAACATAGTTATCTCCCAAACTTGAAGTGTACGTATGTACTGGCTAAGATTAGCAGTTTCCTCAGCATGAATTCGACTTCTGCTGTATCCTGAACCGTACTTTTCATAATATTGCAGGTTGAATGAACTCATTGTCACTTCGGAAATGTTTTTACGTACGTATTTCGCACCTTTTTAATGTCACATGACATAGATATGAAACATTATGTAAGAACATCGAATACAGCTTCCATCAGTCGCTGGCTGATTTGTACCTTTTCAAGTGATTTTTTTTAATTGGTCCTCTTTTGTGTGCCAACCTGTAAGGAGTACAAACAATATCTTGTAAAATAGGTATTTGTTTAATCCATTGCA
Source organism: Notodromas monacha (assembly GCA_905338405.1). Taxonomy (NCBI): domain Eukaryota; kingdom Metazoa; phylum Arthropoda; class Ostracoda; order Podocopida; family Cyprididae; genus Notodromas; species Notodromas monacha. The sequence continues at coordinate 26,461 of CAJPEX010001257.1, read as the reverse complement.
TCTTTGCTCTGTGGACTTAGGGCGCATTGATTGGAGTGAACACTTGCGATCGGCAAAATTTATGCAAATCGTTTTTCACTCGGAACATCAGTGCAGGTGTCCGACATGGATAGACTTTTTCAAGTACTATCAGAAAGCATTCGGTCTGGGCGCATTGATTGGAGTGAACACTTGCGATCGGCAAAATTTATGCAAATCGTTTTTCACTCGGAACATCAGTGCAGGTGTCCGACATGGATAGACTTTTTCAAGTACTATCAGAAAGCATTCGGTCATATACTCATGGGTAATCAGTTACATCTTCCTTCGTTGACGATTCAAATTTGTAGTTTCTGTAAATAATTTAATGGGCTCCATTCAAGTACTGTATTTTACGAATCCCAATACTTCATCATGAAGCATTGAGACCGAACGTGAAAAATTATTCATTTGCGAGAAGAAAAAAATTATTTAAAAATATTTCAATACGAACGCAAAAGACAACATGATGAAAAAAAGAACATGCGAATCATCGTCACGTTTAATCAACAGAATGAATATGAAGTACCATCACGTAGTTATTTCATTGCCACAATTGAATATTTTTTTTCCACACTGAAAAAAAAACAATAAAATTCTAAAAACTCAACAAAACGTCAGTCAATCACTCGGGAAATTGGAATTCAGGTATTGCACGAACAAACTCTTGATTTTGGCTTCGCTGTCCGGATGCGGCTGCGACTTCATGAAAGTCAAAAACTGCCGCCGCAGCCGCGAGAGCACAGGCACAGTCGCCGCCGCCGGCAGCCGAATCTTCTCCTCCACATCCGCCACCGTCATCTCAACCCCGCTGCCGCCGTTCACTTTCATCAACGCCGTGGCGTCCGACACGATATTCCGCGTCAATTCGTCCATCTTCTGCAAGAGGTCCGTGTCGGACAGTGGGGAACACTCGGTGGACTTGTTGGGGGTCGGTGGCGCCTGGTCGTACAGGCACTTGCGCACGTCTTCCAAGATGAGTTCGTTGTCGGCGCCTTCTTCTTGGCTAATGTGGAAAAGCGGACTGTCCCAGCGGTTTTTCGCGTCAGGCACTTCGTATCGCTGTCGCAGCATTCGTAGCACGTCTTCATCATAGCCCGGGACGTCGTAGTCGTCTTCACTGTTGTGCAAATAGATTGTGCATTGGTTCGTTCTCGCTGCTTTACTCGCGCAGAACAGCTCGTACCGAAACCCTGAGTGTGATTACATGTTTTCTTCTCACATTTTTCATTTTATATTTCGAGGAAATAATCCAAATACACGTTTTAAGGGAAAATGCGTCGCATACGACGAACTGGTGTGTTGTACGATCCCTCTTTCCCAGCGCGATTGAAAATTGCGAATACTGTATTCATGGTTTTCAAAGGTCTTCACCCACAAAGCCCTATCGGAGTCGGACTAGAACTAGTACTGTAAATAATTTTACATAAGTGACGCATACTGCATTCCGGAAAATCTTTTTGTCCTTTCATTACCGCGTAGAAATGAGTGAAAGCAAGATATAATGAGTGAATGAGTGAACGAACGAAGAAAGTATAGGGAAAATCGTATGTTCTTCGGGTGAGGAATATTGCGAATTTAAATTATTGTTTTTAATCCGAACGAATCATTTATTCATTCGGTTAGTTTTGAAACGTACGGGCCATTAATCGCATGAAGCGAAACTTTTTTCTTCGGGGAACCCTTGGTATTACCATGGACCTTTATAATATTTTGGGGTCTTAATCTTCATGGCTTTCCCCTTAAAGCACGTACAAAAAGAACTTAGAGATCTATGATTGTCAGGCCCACACTGTTCTAAAATAAATTCAATTCGAATCTTCACGAAGGCAAGATCTCCCGGAATAAAAGATGAGACAATAGTTACTTGAAGCAAATGCGGGAAACTTTGCTCCGCGGCGTGAAATCATGTCTGAAAATGAATCATCAGGATTTTCATTGCACCAAGGGCAGCATAATATAAATTTATCGTAGCACAGTTTAATTCCTTTATTTTCGTTTTCAGCAAAATACAATAACTTCTGATGCACATAAATTGCGTTGTGTTAACATTTTGGTTTCCACACCCGCAGTACGCGAAGAGAAAATTACGGCGATATTTTCACCAGGAAATTTTCCCGATTCAAAGAAAATACTGCTTGTAAGCTTTCGATCGTTTAAATCGAAATTCGAACGTATACGGTACTTCTAAATAGTATGCTCGAGAAAGCATCTTAACATCCTTCATTCTGAACCTCCAGTACTGTACTGTAAACATCATCTTGCCTACATAACCTTCCTGTTTAATGAGAGGACTTTCTGAAAGAAATTCCTTATAGAAAACTGAACGAACAAAAAAATGAATAGAAAATCAAAAGAATAGATCAATATAAAGCCAGAAAACAATGATTCAGGGCAAACGTTAATCCACGAATGAAGTAAGCGAGATTTTTTTGGAATTAATAAAAAGCCAGTGTTCATGAAAATATGCTTTGAAGTCGATCGGGCAAAAAAAAGCAACTTCGAATGAACGGATCGAACTAATAAAAGCTTTAAAAAAGCCAATGCACTTTGTGTACATTTCTCATTAATCCTCAAATGAAAAAAAAACACCGGGGGGAAATAAATCGTGAGATTACCGCATTTACTCGAATAAGTGACAAAATTTTCCCAATAAAAGGGGTTACCATTGGGTTTGCCCTATGTGTAACCCCATAATAAATAATAAAAGAAGCGACGAATTTGTCCAATTCTGAAAAAAATAATTAAATGCAAGAGCACATTGAATTTGCAGGTAAATTTTTTTTTATTTGGAAAAATATACGTGCGTCTAATCCAATACACATACGACACACGAATGCCAAAACGTTGGTAAAATAAATATCACGTTCGTTCATGCGGGATTTTGAATCAACCTTTCGAGTTTGTCAGCATATAATCACGTTCTGGTCAGTTCCCGAATTCTACGATTTTCGTGGTAAAAACGTACTAGAAAAACATCAAGAAACAGTGTGGCGTATTAGTAGCACAAGTTAATGACTAGATTCGAAGGGTCGATGATTCTGCATTGATTGATTCAAATCTACCTCCCCCACTCCGAAAAACCTTGGAAATTATTTAAAATTCTCTGAAACTCCTTTCAATTTCCCATGTTCAGGGATTAACAGATTCTTCATCAGCACAAACAAAGCACGACTGGAAATATTCAAAAATACCATTGATACCGTTAATCCAGGATAATATGAAATATTCCAGAAATTTAATTCAGGTTGCGAAAGGCCATTTAATGAACATATCAGTCCATGAAAGAATTCATAGTCCTTCGAAAATTACTCCGTATACAGTAATTTCATGCATCATAAGTCTACTAAGAAAATCCCACTAAAAGCACCTTGCCTTTTTTTAAAAGCTTATGCTTTCTTAACGTAAGAAGCGTGTTCTTTTTATCACAAGTCATTCAATGCGTATAGAACCTATTTAAATATGACATGATCAAAAAATTTACACAATCACAGCTCAGTATTTTCGTTAAGTGCCAGAAAAATCATTTAATTTTCAATGCAATACTTCAGGTATATTTTTAATTTTTTCACCTCAATCTTCGATGTAACTGTAATTACCAGTTGTTATGGAACACCCTACATGTAAAACTCACAAGGCAAAAAATACAGCATGGATTCTCGAAAATAATTTCTGTCAACATTGAAATACTGTACATCGTTCGCTACGGTTGAGCCAAAGTTCAGAAAGACTCTTCATACACACTTGTCTGAATCGATGTCAACAATATCACAAGGAAACTTGAACTGTGTATACTGTATTGCATAAATCATCACGCACCCTTAACATAATTCAATCCGTCCAGAATAATGAGACGGTCTCTTGAAATGAGTCTCAACACCTCCGCCTTTACTTTCCCTCGAAGTTCCCGTTCGGCTTTGGAGTCCAAGTTATGATTCTTTTAGGGTGATTTTCGTGGAACGGAAAAAAATTTTCGAATACGAAAGAATTGCATTCTTCGCACAAGAAAAATAGTGTTCAGTAAGTTACGCATATCTTGGATAAATTTATACTGTACTGTACTTTAAAAAATTTCCACAATCACAGCTCAGTATTCTCGTGAAGTGCCAGAAAAATCATTCAATTTTCAATGCAATACTTCAGGGATATTTTTCATTTTTTCACCTCAATCTTCGATGTAACTGTAATTACTATTTATGTTGTGGAACACCCTACATGTAAAACTCACTAGGCAAAAAATACAGCATGGATTCTCGAAAATAATTTCTGTCAACATTGAAATACTGTACATCGTTCGCTACGGTTGAGCCAAAAGTTCAGAAAAACTCTTCATAAACACTTGTCTAAATCGATGTCAACATGTCACAAGGAAACTTGAACTATGTATACTGTATTGTATAAATCATCACGCACCCTTAACATAATTCAATCCGTCCAGAATAATGAGACGGTCTCTTGAAATGAGTCTCAACACCTCCGCCTTTACTTTCCCTCGAAGTTCCCGTTCGGCTTTGGAGTCCAAGTAAACCCTCATGCCTTTTCGCATTTTGTCCAACACAAAATCACTTTCTCGCACCACATCGACCGAGACACACACGACTTCTTCGAAAAACTTGGTCAAACGATCAACAGCATCCGCTTTTCCCAAGGATGGCAATCCAGTGAATACCACCAACGGCATGATTCTGAAAGACAAGAATTGCAAGAAAAGGCAATTGCGACGCAAAATGAATTGGAAACTTAAAATTGCAATGAATAGAAAATGCAGAACACAGTTCTCGGCTTTTTCTTCGCTCTTTGCGTCATATCAAAGCAACATTTTTGCGAGAACACTCCACGGAAAAAAAAAAAAAAACCAACGCACGAGAGCAAAATGCGATGGGCCCCCAGAACGGGTTCGCATTGGGTTTCTTTAACCGTGAACTGAACTTATCTGTTGGAACAAATAAAAGGATAGCTTCACATGCATAAAGCAGTGCATCAATCGTTTGTATCAAAAAATTCTTACCAGACAAGATGATGCATTCGTACTCAATGAGAACATTCATCATTCGAAATCTCAAGTACAAATTTTGTCACCCAGGGCTACGGATGTGCAAGACATAAATGAAAAGATGAATTTGAATTTAGACAGGGGGAATTAAATTTCCTGAGACATCGACGTGGACATGTTCAAAACATACGAGGGTTTATCTCGAAAAATCTCGCGAGCCGCTTACAAATCATCATCGCAGTTGGATGAAACAAATCTTTTCCTACACAAAAATTGAAACTTCGATTCAACAAAATTTTCGTATCTATTTTTCTGAAAATGAAAAATAATTTATTACTGTACTGCACTTGAAAATTTATGGGCATCTCAACAATATCCTATACTGCATTCATTATAAGAAGTGATGGCGCTAATATTATACGACTTACTGAAAAGTTCTTCAGTCAAACCATGAGGAAACATCAAAAATGTACACACTAAAAAGTTTGGCTCGGTGGTTCTTGAAACTTTTCGGGAGAAAATTATAATTTCAATGATTTTAATGATGCACAATTCCATAAAGTTGAAAATTTCCGCCAACGGCAGGATGGGAAAAATACAGTACTCTAAACTAAAAACAGAATTATTCTCTTATTTCTCTCATAATTCCCATAGGCATAATTAGTCATCAACTTTATATCATCTTCAGCGATTTTTAATGGGGAAAAAATTTGTTCAAAACATCGAACAAAAACGGTGCCCGAGGTTGCATCCACCAGCGATGAAAATTTGTCAGCGATTTTCGAGACGTTTGAGATATCCCTCGTAAGATACACAATCCCGAGAAAAAGGCACCTGCAGAAACACATTGCATGTAGGTCGACATCAATCACCTACGTCAAACGATTACCACGCTCTGATTTCATCGTCACTTGAAAAGATGAAGAGTCACAACAGAGATCAAAAAGTGATCCATATAGAACCCTCACTCTCAGCAAACCTCATTCTGAACATCACTATCCGACCCAGCTTTCATATCTACATTGATCCTTCTACAAATCTACAACAGTTCCTGGAATAGCCGCCGCCGTTTGATCAAGGACAACTTTGGCATGAATTTCTTCCAGGGAAGTTCCCGTGTGCTCTAGTTCCCCATTGAGCGCGGTCTGGTTAACTGTTGTCGGCTCCGAGGTTGAATCCACGCCATTCACGTCGGTGAGATCAGGCTCGATCGCGTTCAACTCAGAACCATTGAGGATCCGATCCTCGGAGGAATCTACGCTGGTTTTCGAACAGTCATTCGATGAACTCGAAACTTCGGAGGTCGGCGACAACGAAGCGGTCTCATTGCTCGGCTCGGTCATTTCCACGTTTTCTGTATCCTCCTTTAGGACGGACGCAGTGTCATCCACAACGATCACCACGGGTTGCAAATCGCAAGCAGGGTCCATCTCCACGTCTATTTTCTCCTCCTCTTCGGCATCACCTTCGTCTTCTTCCTCTTCTTCGTCCGATGACGAGTTTAGTGAATTCGTTATGGGCTTTGAATCCATGATTCCATTCACATTCGTCTCCAAAGACACCCTGATAGGAAAAAAAAAAAATTTTTATTGGCATACACACACACGCACGCGTAAAATTTATTCTACTCACGGTTTCCCAAAACAGTCCACGCTGCTTATGACAAGAAAATTTTTTTCTAAGGCCCTCATATATTTGTCAAGGCGCTTATGGTGTTTCGTAGGTTCCGTCAGCAACTCGCAGATTCTCTGGATTGTGAACGGCGGTCCCCTGTGAAAGAAAACATCAGAAATATTAGTGGGAAGTTATTGTCGGAAACAAAGTATTCGACGTTTTCCAAACGAAATGAGACGCAGAATTCAAAATTTCACCAAATGATTTTATCAAATGAAGATATTCGAAAGTAATACTGTATGCGGGACGAAAAAAAAAGTATAACTCCAGACATTTCAAAAGAACAATATTTCAACATTTTTCCGGCGAAGAGGAATTTAAATCAAAATCGGACCTAAAAACTGAGAACTAATAATGCAAATGATGAATAATTTTCCAGCATACTTATGCTTAATGTATCACACTAAAATTGCTTCGTCATGCTACAATGCCCACAAGGTCGATTTCGAGGGAAGAAAATCGAATAGAGAATTCATTCGAAATTCGTTACGGCAAATAAATTTTCAAATGATGTACAGTACAGACATATAAAAATGGTTTTTTAAATTTACTCATGACAAAAAAAATTCAAAGGCACTGTGAAGCAAATGGAAGTGCGCGTCTTAAATTTCGAACAATTTTATTTTTTGCTTGATTGGCTCAGCCTAAATGTAGGTCTCAAATGCGATAGCGTCTTCCATGCAGTTTGATATGGCAAACAATTATTTGAAACCGCACTCACCTCGTGTAAGATGCTAATCTTTCAAGCAGGAAGCTTTTCAATGCGGCGAAGTTAAACCGCTCAACATTTGGACAGCGAGGTATTTCATCTATTGGAGAAATTTGAAGAAATTCTTCGACGACGGATTCAATTTTAACTTTCAGCAAATGACGTAGCAGCTCCCATGAATACTCTGTATCACCAGTCACGGCAATATGATGCAGGTATGCGTTCAGGAGCGGAGGAATGAGAGATACGTTCTTGGTTTTCAGAACTGAAAAACAACCATGATCATATGACACTCGGATAATTCCAACACAAACACCAACCCTCAAGCTCCTTCAAAGTTCCTTCAGCATCGTCAAGTTCCAACCATTCCGAAGACACCGTTCTTTCTTTGTCCGCCATAACCGACCGTACGTGACGACAATCTCAAACCACAGTAGAGTTCTTCGAAGGCAGATAAAGCAGCGTCCTGTTCTCCGATGTCATCAAGAGAAGAGCATTATGTTCACGTCTCTACCACATGTGACAACAAGACAGACCTGGGAAAAATCAGCTAAAACGATAATACAAACGGCACACTCGTCACTAGAACTTATCGCACTCTACATTACAACTTGAAGCGACGAAGATCGCAAAAATGAGCGCCACAAGAGCTTAATGACTCAGAACCGAATAAAGCATACAATGTTAAACAACCGCGCAAGATAGCTCGATAAAAACGCGTGATATTCAACTGAAAACCTGGACAAGAAATGGCACACAAAATCCGGACACTATCATCCGTAGGCGTATATAGGAATTACAAATACAGTAGATGGCGAATACAGACGGTAAGTTTTCAATAATCGTTAATTCTCAAACGCATCAGTCACTACTTGTATACACACTTTTTGTTTTCATCGGAAGTTGCGACAAAGCAAAATCATTCAAACTATAAGTGGAAATTTCCACTTGATGCCAACTGATTCCGCTCACGACAAACTCTTCGCTAAGTTTCTGGGGATCTTTTAAGGCGATCTTCACGAAAATTATCTCATCACGAGGCAAATGCAAGAAGTGAATTTCACAGTCAACATGTCCAACGTTTCCCTCGCCTCTCCAAACAAAGCACTTACTCCGCACAATGCATCAAAACTGAAATATTAGAGCACAGCACGGAGCCATATTGCGAGCTCGACAAAGAGCGCCTGCTACTTTCGAGTCTCAGCTTGAGATGACCTTGCGGAATTACTGTGTATTGAGCAACAATGAATGGAAAGTGAACTGCTGATGTTTACGACAGAAACCATGAAAACACAAAATTCTCCCTGCACAACAATACAGTACTATATCTGAAGCACAGCTGTGGGTTTGCGCATAATATACTGTACTTATTCCACCGCGTGAACTCTTCCTATGCAAAAGTATTGTACAATACTGTACAGTGGGCCCCCGACTTACGACGGGCCCATGTTACGTCAGTTTCAACTTACGACGCTTTTTTAAATATAAAAAACCCCCAACTTACGTCGGGGTTTCATGATACGACAGCTTCTGAGGTTTTTCAGCTCCCTCCCACCAACCATTTTTTTGGCGCCATGCATGCTCCAAAGGTTTTCCTGGGAGGAAGTGAGTTTTTTTTGTGCCAAGGTTCATTCCTAGCCAGATTAAACTGTCAATAGTGTGAGATGGTGCCATGCACAGGAAATAAATTGTCCTTAAGTTTGGAAATTGCTGTGATCAGAGCATTTTTTTTAATTTTGTGTGTGCTGTACAGTTCATTTCATTATTGCTGAATAATTGTGTTTAGGAGGGATTTTGAATTTTGTGTGTTCTGTACTGCCCTGTGCATTTAATTATAGCTGAATAATTTTGTTTAGGAGGAATTTAAGCTTAGGAGGAATTAAAAAGTTGAAATATACAGGTAATTTCAGTTTGATATCTTTTTTCTGGAACGAATTAATTTTTTTATAATGTAATCTTAAGGGAAATAGGGTTTCAACCTACGACGGCCCCATGTTATGACGTCCATCCTGGAACGGATTGATGACGTAAGATGGGGGCCCACTGTACAGTTAAACCAAAACATTAATTCCCTGCTCGTACATTATGCTAAAGTTGAAAAACAATGTTTCGTCCATTCATTTAATATCAGCAGACACTCATGGGAAATCGGCCGGTTACAAGTGTAAAATCTATAATTTCAACATTTTTGGCATAGAATCAAATTTTATTCTGTAATCCTGAAATTGTTAAGCTTTTCATTGATCAACTTATTATTATTGATTTATAGGAGCGGCTATTTAACAGATGGACTCTCTTGACAACAATTAATCTTCTCTTAAACAATATCAATATTCTCTGTATAAAGAATGTTCTTGTGGTCTCATCATTGTGTCCTCTTGTCTCCCTATTGTTTTATGGGCTCTCTACAATTATAGTCTTTTCTCTACAGAATTTTTTTTCTTGGTCCAGCCTTGATGCATTTTGTTGTAGATGAGTCCACAGATCTACAGAGGTTAAGGCTGAAGTTTACTTTTCTTTTATCTTTTATAATGTTTCCTAAGTCCAAAGAAAACAGCATGCCAAAGTGCAAACTCAAAGTTGGGTAATTCCATACATTATTTTTGGACAGAAAATGTTGTACAAGAAAAAATTTGCACATATTGAGTCACTCAGTTGCATTCCCCCCTCCCACAAAGAATGTGGTCTTCTCAATCTTGTTATCTTGTTGAACCTTATATGTTTGTATTTTTTCAAGCAGGGGGCCTATTGTTTACTCCTTTAAAAAGTGTTTCCAAATTTCTCTTCTTGAAATTTCAAGTGTCAGTGCGGCATGCAGCTCAAGAAATGTTTTTGTGATTTTTTTTTTTAATTTCACTTTCTCAAGTCCTTTGATAAAAACTGTCAAAGTTTAGATATCATACATTAAATTGAAGAGGTAGAGCATATGCTGAAATAGTGCCACAAAACAAAATGTATTGTCAGATTGTTAAAAGAAAAACTACATAAAAATGTGTTGATCATAAAAATTTATAACTTTGCTTTTGAACTTGGATGAAAACACATGCAGAATAATCCCCACACACCATATCACATAAACTGATTGATTAATTCCTTGGATTCTTCAATCTTCACTTATTCATCTTTATCTCTTCTCATTGTCTTTTTTTAAGGGATGAACAGCAGCATATAAACAGTTTTTTCTTCTATCATGTAATTCATGTACAAGTATATCATTTCATGATTTTTCATTGGTTGTTGAGAGGAAAATTGAAGACCAGAAACAGTGTACGGTACATGTCTAGCATAGCTTAATAATCAAGAAGAAGAAAGTGAAGGCGCTGAAAACCTTTAATTTTGCCGGGTCGTCTGGAGAATTCATTATAGTGGGATCTCAATTAACAATAAGTTCACACGTACTCATGCTGCGCAACTCCCCGACAATTTCACCGCAATATAAATAGAATCAATCAATGCGATCTTTGGCCGACAGAACACTCCTGTTTATTTCATCCAATTGAAAACACTCATCGTTGCATATATAATAGCTGTGATTGTCAAATGCAATTTTGGTTTCGCGCGGAATCGGTTCATATTACAGCAAGAGGGGACAGCATAATTCTCCAGAGCCACCACCATTGGCATCCGGACAGATTCCCAAGGGATCAGGAACCAGACTTGTACCACAGGTTTCCCGGCAAAGCCCACCACGAATTCCACACGGCAGCTTCTTGTTTGGAACTGTTGGAAAAATCGAAGAGACAAAAATATTTATACAGTACAGTATATACAAAATACATAAAACATAGAAAAACCTTTGTACCTGTCTTGGTATTACTAATTTTGTCCATCTTCATTTTCCTGAGCTCATAAAAAAGACGTTTGGAAAAAGGAAAATCCCGGTATTTTTTGATACAGTGGAAAGTGCTGGGTGGTGAGCATATTATTATTAGGCAGGGATAAAGAAATAAAATAAAATTTGGTCCCAAAAACCTTTGAGCCTGTCTTAATATTACTGATGTTGTCTATCTTCCTCTTCCAGAAGAGAGAAACATTTTTTGGAATTTAAAAAAATAAAATTTAGGGTGCGCATCATCTCATTATGTGGGATTGCTTTCCCCCAAAAAGTTGTCTCAAAATATTTTGGGCCTGCCTTGATTTTTTACATTTTGCCCTTCTTATTATTACTGAGCTCCTTAAACATTTATCTAAAAAAAGAAGAATTTTGGACTTTTTCCATAAAAAATGGGGTGCGCGTTATATTATACGTTGGGCATTGGATTTTGCTAAAATTTTGTCTCAGCATATTTTGGCCTGTCTTAATCTTTTAATCTCCCTAATCTTCCTATTCAAGAGCTCATAAAAATTGATTTTTATAAGGAAATATTATGAAATTTTTCATTAAATTTGGGGTGTGCATATTATATTTCTGTACAGGCAAAACTCAATAACTCAAACCTCTCTATATTGAATACCCCCCTCAGTAAAAATTTTTTCAGATCCCCATCTGAATCCCCTTAGAAATAATGCTATAAAACCTCCCTAAGTCAAAGGTTTTCCCCTCAAACCTCTGTAAGTCAAATTTTCTGTTGCCTGTTGGCTATGATTTTCTTTACACAAGAAAGAAAAAAAAACAATGAAAACAGAAATTGATGTGTTTCAAAAGGAAGTGAAAGACTTGATTGGGCAAAGGAACCTTGCCTACAAGTTCAGCATCCTTTCAACTTCATTTAAGAAGCAATTTAAGTCCCAGAATACCAACACCATTTACAATTTTTGGCAATTTCTCCATGTTTCCAAAAACAAAAGAACTTTGTATTTTAGCTCAAACCTCTATAATTTAAAACCTCCTTAAGTTGAAACCTCCCAAAGTCGAATTTTTTCGCTGGTCCCTTGAAATTCGACTTGGAAGGGGTCCAACTCTATATGGGAGGATCCGTTTTTTTTTTTAAACCAAAATTTTGCATAAAAAAGCGCGTTGCCTTTCTTTAAAGGAGTGGTATACATACTCGGGTCTATACAAAAGGTACTGCATACGATACAGTACTTGTTTTTTTTTAAATAAATATTCTTAAATCACACTTAATCACACTCACGTCCGAAGCAGCAAGCAGCGCCCTTGTCCTTCTGGGCAGGGCACAAGTACACCTTTTTCTCAGGTTTATCCGCCAACATGTCCGACGGACAAAACTCGGCTTCCACACACAGTCCGCCCTGTTGAGAACATCCCCTTTCATTCTTGAAGGGACTAAGAACAGCTGCATTGCCTCGCTTTTCTTCCACCACGGCTTCATATTTGTCATTCGTGTCTTCCAAGGTCAGCGGCGCTTTTCTTGCTCTTCCCTCTTGTCCCAAATCCGCAAAAACCACTGCGAGATAAATGAATAATGCCATATATACAGTGAGTACAGTGGCCCCCAGCCTAACAGACCTCCCGTCTAAGGGATTTTCGCCAAACAGACCAGCTCTAAACAGGCAGTTTTTCCTCCTGCCCAACAGACAAAATCCACCAAACAGACTTCTTTTGGTTTAAAATTAGTGTTAAAAATTGTAATTTTTAATTTTTTATACAATTGAATTTGTGTAAAGGACTTTTTGTCCAACAGACTTGCCCGTTGCACAAATCAAGTCCATTAGACGGGGGTTGACTGTATATACCCCCAGATGTGGACATAATTGGTGCATCAAGTCAAGAGTGTTCCTGAGTTGAAATGTCCCTCAGTTGAGTCTCATTTTCCCACAGACTTACGCTATATAATTTGTATTATACTGTATATCTCTTTGTGACTTGAATTTTAGTTTTACAGATGCCAACATTTCAATGTACTGTAATGTATTTTACTGTACAGATCAAGGTACAGTATTCAATGCCCCAAATGTTCTTATTGAGTTGAAAGATATTTACTGAATCAAATTTCAATTGGCAGACAATTTTTTCTTCATGGGATTCTGATGAATATTTCTTCCATAAAACACCAATTAAAAATTATGTAATGAAATTCTATGGGAAAACTAGACTCAACTTAAGGACATTTTGATTAGGGATACTCTTGATGCACCATGAATATTTCTTCCATAAAACACCGATTAAAAATTATATAATGTAAGTCTACGAGAAAACTAGACTCAATTTAAGGACATTTTGACTTAGGGACACTCTTGTTGCACCAATTATGTCCGCATCTTGGGGTTTCACTGTATATAGCATTTGTGAAAATTAGAAAAATAAAGTTTAAATCAATAAACTTCAGTGTATTCACTTTTCCCTGAAAAATTAAATATTCTGGAACATTACACAGATCATGATGAACTTTAAAAATGTCATTTCACAAGAACAAAAAAAATAGAAAATAAATCCCCGCTGGACTAAATAATGCTTCTTCAAATATAGTATTTAAAAAACTGAAAAAAATCATCTTTTAAAACGCAGAACACAAGTTTCTCTGCATGAATTCACGGGTTTCCTGTAAACAAGCAGTGGGCTGAAATAAACTTTTAAATGTTATTCATGATCCACAAGAATGTAAAACATATACTCACTTATTTTCCAGCACACTGAGGCAGAGAAGACAAACACCAACAATCCCTTCATTATCTCAAAAACGTTTGGTTCACGCAGCAAAAAAGAAGACTGAAATTGTTTCTGACTGATGAAAAGCATCAAGAAACATAATTTTGAAATTTTCAACAATCATTGATCACACACTCAGAAAAAATTGGCACAAGTACACAAAATATTTTGCTGTACAGAATATTGCAAGACCCTTTTTGCGGAAACCGACCGACTTCGTAATGCATAGAGGAAATACGAGAGGTTACACGTTTCCGCGCGGACTCTTTTCGCCGCGGAATTTAAATGATCTGTACACCAAGAATAAAAAAAAAAAGAATTTCTCATGTTGACTATAGTCCCAAGAGCTCAATTTTTTTTTACAACCACCAGTTTGTAAACACTTGTCAGCCCTTTCGATCCATGTGTTGAAAAAACAAGCCTTGAAATGCTCAGTTTTTAAATTATGCTGAAGCTTCTCAGAACAGCAGCAATAAAAAGATGATCCGCGTGGAACCGTGTAACCCCTCATATTCAGAGTTTCAGACTAATGAACATCAGGTATATGAATTATTACCTCTTTAAAAAAAAACCTTCGTCATTTAAATATTTGAACCGCAAACAAACATCGAGTTCAGTTTGAGAAGTATTTAAAGTGTTAGTTATTTGATTTTGGGCATTAAAATTGACAGAAGGTAGACAATAAAAAACAAAAACAATCTCTGCACAAGAGCACAGGCATTTTGTGGATTTTTAAAAGTGTATTTTCCAGCAGCAATAAATTGTCAAATCATAATTCGATTTGTAGATTATATGAAATTTAAGTAATCCTGACAACTTCTTGTTCTCAACTTTCTAAATTTCATACATTTTAAAGGATAGAAGATGCAAAGCTAAACCATATTCCTTTCTAATTATTCTAATTGTTTTTTTTTAAAGAATGTGAAATTGAAGTCATACGGACTTTTTGTTCTTAATTTTCGAATTTCAAACATTTTAAAGAATAATATATGCAAAACTTCAGTATACATGTTTTGTTTCTCATTTCGCTGATTTTTTTAGTATAAAGAATATGAAACTGAAGTAATCCTGAATTTTTGTTCTTAATTTTCTGAATGTAACAAATTTCAAAGACTGGAAGAAGAAGAAGTACATTCTACTATTTTAAAAGTCTCCCATTTTTTTTAGTACAGAATATGAAACAGAAGTAATACTGAATTTTTGTTCTTCATTTTCTGTATTTCAGAAATTGTATGGACTAAGAGAGGCAAAACTTCCAAATATTCTTTTCTAATTTCCCTGTCCTTTTTTCAGCATATAGCATAATACATTGAATAGATCCTGACTTTTTGTTCTTAATTTTCGAATTTCACAAATTTGAAAAAATAAAAATGCCAAACTTTAGCAAATTTTTTTCTCTCATTTCCCTAAACTGTATTTTAGTACAGAATATGAAACTGGAGCAATCCTGACTTTTTGTTCTTAATTTTATGTATTTCACAAATTTTAAGGGCTAAAAGATGCAAAACTTCAAAATATTCTTTTATAATTTACCTATTCTATTTTTTGGTATGAAACAATAAATTGAATTAATTCTGATTTTTTGTTCACAACTTGTTGAATTGAAGATTTTTTAAAGACTATATACAGAAGACCATAAACTTCACCTTTATTTTCCAAATTCGAAACCCCCTACATTTTTGGAAGAAATTATAAAATACTGTATAAATTTGATCAAATTAAAGCCTTTTTTTCAGGCCGAAAAATTTTCGTCAAGTGGATTCCGTCAAGCGAGTCGCTTCTTTCCCTTTCTACAGTATATCAAAAATTGTCGTTATATGCGAAAATTCACTGTAAATCGCCGCATGATGCAGACTCGAAACACTTGCGGCCACTACGCAACAGCATGCGAGAAGAACTGTCCCATCACCAACTGCGCCTTCTTTTATATACTTTCTGTAAACAGTATTGTATACATAGATGCGAGGGTTGTTTCAAAAGTCTTGCGACTATTTCAAATAGACCCAACACGGTTTGGTCAATTAAATTTTGTTTTTGTCTACTAACATAACCTCGTTTCGTACGTGGAAACACTTCAGTGCTGTTCAACATACTCTCCGCCAATTTTATTGCACTTTTTCATGGGATAAATCCAACAATCAAAACGGTGGCGCCAGGAACATTTCAGTCTAAACTTGATTTTCGCCATCACTGTTCTGATAGTTGTATTTATTGTGTGAAAAAGTGCACAGAAATTTGCAGAGCTATTATGTTTTTTTAATTGACCAAACTGTTGTGTTTGAAATACAGTTGAGTTTCTCCAAGTCAAATTTCAAGGGACCATAAAAAATTTTGACTTAGGGAGGTTTTGACTTGAGGAGGTTTCAAATTTTACAGGTTTGAGCTACAATACAAAGCTCTTTTGGTTCTTGGAAAAAAGATAAATTGCCAAAAATTGTAAATTGTGCTGGTATTCTGGGACTTAAATTGCTTCTTACATGAGTTGAAAGGTTGCTGAACTTGTAGGCAAGGGTTCCTTTGCCCAATTGAATCTTTCACTTTCTTTTTGAAACACATCAATTTCTGTTTTTTTTTCTTGTGTAAAAAAATAATTGCCAACAGGCCACAGAAAATTTGACTTACAGAGGTTTGAGGGGGAAATCCTTTGACTTAGTGAGGTTTTTAATATGTATTATTTCTAAGGGGATTCAGATGGGGATCTGAAAAAAATTTAACTTAGAGGGGTATTTGACTTAGGGAGGTTCAAGTTATCCAGATTAACCTGTATTTGAAATAGTCACAAAACTTATGAAACAACCCTCGTGTATATAAAGCTCGGTAAGACAGGTGCGATGGGTGCCGCAGGTGGGCCTTCCCCGGCCCATGAATTTGACCTCGCGTTGGTCAAACCATACACAAAGCAACAGCCTCTGTCCTTTTTATTTCCCTGCCGGCGGCTCTCTTACATAGTAAAATATTTCTCTAATTTCTGAACACCAACGAGAAGATGCTGAAAAATCGCCCAGAAGTTGCAAACAGCTTTACAGTACAAAAGAGCTTTCTTGTGATGTACAGTACAGTCAAACCCCGTTAAGACAACCATCAATTTAAGAAAAAAAAAGTAAATCTTCCCTAATGATAATAGCAATATAGAAACCCAGTTAAAAGGCCATCAGCAACATTATTGAAAACTCAAATATGCTCCTGCCAATTTATTTTGTCTTCAATCACCCCCTGGCAGCACAATTCAATGTTTCTGGGAAAGGTCTCTAGAAAAACCCCCACATGTGGACAACTCAACATGTGGACATTGCATGATAAAATTTCCAAAAAATTGAAGTAAATTTGACTTTTATTAGGCTTAATTGCAAGAAACAGGTATTTCCAACCCTAAGATCTATGCAAGAAAAAGCTTTTGGTATTTCTATCCCATCCTTTTCCCATCCATCCAGCTAATTTGAAAAAAATTTCCTATAGCATAGAGGGACTTCCTTTCTCTCTTTGCAAATTGAATGTTATTTTTACTGATGCCAACATTTCAATTCTTTGCACAGAGGTACACTATTCAATGCTCCAAATGTTCTTATCGAGTTGAAAATATATTCACTGAATCAAATTCAAGCGGCAAAATTTTTTCCATGAAATTCTGAATAATATTCCTTGCATAAAACAACAATTAAAATTTATATAATTTAGGACTATGGGAAAATGAGACTCAACTTAGGGACATTTTGACTTAGGGACAATCTAGATGCACCAATTATGTCTGCATCTGGGGTCTCACTGTAAATAAATAAAAAACAAACACAAACATGACATAAATTATACTTCTTCATAAAATCAGCTAGATAATATTTACTCATCCCAGGATTATATTGATTCTTTGATTGAAAAATAAATATTTTTGAAGAAATTACAAAATTTTTAATACAGTATCATCAAATTTGAGGCTTCATTTCCTATTACACTTGAATTTTTATAACATTGTCACTCTTTCACTGTTCCACAGTACCAATAAAAAAATGGTCCTTCAACAAGAAAACACACACACAAAAGCAGATGAATCGACGTTTTGCATAAGTTATTTTTCGATTTTATTTTCGAACAGGATGCAGCATGGGAATAACCCATGACATAATCTTCAGAATGGAATACTCTACGCACAAGGTTATTGTTTTGTTTTGTTTTGGAAATTCCCTGGAGTTGCTCAGAAATTAACAAGATTCTATATTCAATAACAGGATATTCAAAACCATTTTCCTCCGAAACCTTGGGTTCTTGAAACCAATTCAATTCTCTTTCCAGTCCACGGAGTAAAAAGTAAGACGAGCCTTTGAACACAATAAAAATATAACTCAAGCAGAGATCCGATTTTTTTTAAACTTTCAACAAGGAAAAAAATGACTCATCATGATGGCTTACCAACTTTCTGCGACGAAGTATAATGCAAAAAAAAAATGATCGAACATTTCGAGAAAAAAGGTTTATTAAAACGGGTTTAAAAATCTCTGAAATGCGACAAAGTGGTTAAAAGAATAATATTTAGCGACAGCAGCGTATATTAATTTGGAACAATGAACTTTTAAACATTCCTAAAAATATAATCACTGGTTTCGGGACGTACTTAAATTAAATTGACTTGTTATTTTCATAATATAATATTTTTGGCATTTCCCAAAAACGCTTCTGAACATACGCGTAAAATCTGTGAATATTTTGCAAAGCTGAATTCAGCAATTCATGAGCACTTCCAAGATATAAGGAAAAATGCATTTTATTGGTTTTCTTGTAGAAAGAAAGTAAAAAAATATTATAAATATTTGAAGACTTGTTCGCAAAAATAACTGCTTAAAAACTCAAGTAATTTTCAGTTGATTTTATCATTCGCGACAAACTTCGAGGGAAATTTCGAAAGCCTTTCGTAATCTGCGATGATCACACAATGGAATATAAAAAAAACAAGCAATTCCAAAAGTCTCGATTCGTTTCTCACAATTTCAGCACAACATGCGCAAATTTTTCTCGATTTAAAAAAATGTAAAATTGACAACGCGTAAAATTGAATTTATAATTTAACTTTGGAAGTTTAGATTAAATTTTATTTCAC
The DNA here is from genome assembly GCA_905338405.1 of Notodromas monacha. Classification (NCBI taxonomy): domain Eukaryota; kingdom Metazoa; phylum Arthropoda; class Ostracoda; order Podocopida; family Cyprididae; genus Notodromas; species Notodromas monacha. Next base: position 7,431 of record CAJPEX010001257.1, on the reverse strand, counting down.
ACGCTGAGTGGAACTTGTGTTTCCTTGTCTGTCGAATTTTCTGTCAAAATGCAAACAAAAAAAATGCACGATCACCCCGATAATGCAAAAATTCCTGGCAAAAATTTGCCCGATTTGCGCAGTTCTTTGGCTTGGGAAAATCATGCATGAACTATAGAATATATACCATTGGTTGGAGCTGTGAGCTCAGACACGTGGGTGAAGAAACACAAGCCGCTGCTTATCACATGCGAAAGTGTAAATATTTGGTACAAATACTGTACCACGAAGTACAAGTTCATGCATTCTTATTCGAATATACATACACAAATATACATTGTACAGTATATGCACTCTGGTCTGAGTTCAAACATGAGGAACTGCGCAATTCGCTTCTTCTTCGCATATCTTCAACTTGTTACCAATGAAAGTTACAGTTCCATCTTGAAATCTCGCAAGTTGAATGAGAGCCAGTGTTTTTCTTGGGTCTAGAAATAATATATTTCACTTACTTATAAGTATCATAGGTATTAATTTTGATTTTATTTCATGTACAGTACAGTACTTATTGTTTCAATGAAAAAAAAAACTTCCTTGAGTCATGTTGAAAAAAATTTCCTTTTTTATTTAAGGACAGTACAGATGAACCTCTATAAGTCGAATTTCTAGGGACCAGGAAAAAAATTCGACTTAAGGAGGTTTTGATTTTTGGAGGTTTATATTTGAGAAACAAACACACTTTTTTCGTGAGGAGAAGTGAAAAAAGTGGGGGAAATCATGAATGAGGATATTCTGGGCCAAAACTAACTTCTTAATGAGTTTACCCCTTTCTGAACTTGGAGGCAGGGGTTCAGTTGCTATTTTTGTCTTTCAATTCCTTTCAAGATGCATCAAATTACAGTATTTGTTTTAATCATTTTCTCTTTTATATTTCAAGGAAATAATAACCAGAAGGCCTCAGAAAATTTGACTTATAGAGGTTTTAGAGAAAAAATTCCTTTTTTTTCCAAGCACAAAGATAGAGCAATTAATCTTGAAATCTACTGTTTCCGATCTTGAAATCTGCGGAAAAATTCGAGCTATGACAATCATGATATAAACTGTTTGAATCATAAGGAATTATTCAAACCATTCAGGAGATATTGAAAAAAAAGTGAACTCCGTCAAAAATGTGTTTTTGTATAAATGCGAAAACTTGAACAAGTGCTGCTGTGAAATATTCAAATGCAAAATAAAAAATATACTGCATTTGAATGCGTCTAAATATTGACTATACAATAAATCGAATATTGATCAGCACCTGCTTTTTTATAGCCATCTTCTCTGTAAAATGATGCGGCGTATATTCTAGCACATATACGGGCCACGTCAAGTTTAACAAACCCATAAAACCACATTGAACATATGCTCTGTATTGTTTTTTTTTTTTCAAGCCCGAAGAAGAATTTTCCATGCATAAATAACTCATTAATAACCAAGCATCACCGGCATATCTTGTATGTGACAAGCTTCCATCACCAGCTTGCGACGATCGGCAAAATTCATAATCCACGCATATACAGTAGATGCATTAATATACGGGCGAGTAATTAAATGTAACACGAAACTAACGTGGACAGGTTGTTCATCCCTTAATCACCTGCTTCCGGCACCAATTAAAACATTGTACGCCGCACTTCACTCAAAAACACACACACACTTCCTGTTTTGATGGAAGGAAGACGGACAAGTTTTTCAATAATTCGTTCCTTGAAAATCGATGGTTTGCATCGAACCGAGTCCCACTTTTATTTTCGTAAGAAGGCACTCTTCTTTTCTTCTTCTTGCGAGTGAGTAATTAAAAGCAAATTAAACTGTGCATTGAGGTAAAATTAAATACTGCACTGTAACTCACCGGTATTGTGTCAAAGGAACCACCTGCTGGAAAATTTGTAGCTTCATCGCTCGTTTTGAGGATAATGACCTCATAAGAGGACACTGACCTTTCCCACATGATACCCGCATGGAATGCAAATTATCCTTGATGGGGAAAGCACCGAGGGAGATCAATTCCCTGCATATTGTAAATAATTTGTCACATACTGTACATTGGAAACAAAAATTTGCGACACAACAATGAACTGCAAGCAAAACATCCATGCGTGTTTGTACAGGAACATAATTTTCATTAATTTTTTTTGCAATGCTGGAGCGATTTGTATGGAGAGAAAAACGCTCGTGCAAAAAACTCACCACAACAAAAGGCGAACGCAAAGGATTATGAATCAAGGTTCATTTAGACAAGGAAACTAAAGGTACAGTATTTGGCATGCTAATTTGCAGAGAATAATGCAATTCGCACCCAAGTTACATTAATCTTCATTAATTTGACTAATTTACTACAAATTCATTTTTCCTGAGCTCACTAGAACATTTCTTACAGAGAGAAAGATCATAAAATTTTTCTTCTAAAATTGAGGGCATAGTTCGGGTAAATATCAAACATTTTGTCGAACGGTCAAAAAGTGACTTGAAAATAATTTAAAAAAAAAAGAAAGAAACCTCACGATAGTGTCTTCGGTTTATTCCGATAAAGTCTCTATTCTTTACGCAACAAATCAAAAGGAAACATCACTCAAAAATGTGTCACCCACAATCCTAAAAAAAAAATTCAAAATCCGAATCGAGAACATAATTTTCTCTCTCTCGCTCTCTTGCTCCACAGGTTACGACCGACGAACCGAAAAAAAGTGGAAAAAACCTTTTCCACATCACAGCCAAATCAACAAGTTAATTAATCGAATCTTCGGGGAGCAATTCGTACCATTCCCCCAGATACCCGAACATCCACTCGTATGACCATCCCCTCAATTAAAAAAAAAAATTGAACACTTTCCACGTTCCCAAAAACTTGCATAGCTTTCAAACAGAAAAAAAGGAGCTCGGACCATAAAAGAAAGAAAGCTTAGATGAAATTTCAATCATCCACGAGAGCTGGTAAAATATTCGCAGCGACGAAACATTTCTTTCCAGCGATACTGTAAAAAACTTTCGGAACCCCGTAACGATTTTGTGCCTTTTGAAAAAAAGATAAAAGAAAAAAACCAACATCAAATGACACAAGACCAACCTACAGTAGAGCAAATGAAAGGTCCGAAGAGACATGAAACCCATCCTTCGAAAGCGTGTTATGTTTGTTAACAACCTTAGCTATGACACGGGGTAACACGTACACCAGGTTCGGAATAGATCTGCGTCACCAATTGAAATACCGTACACGATAAGCAACATCTTTACGTTAAGAGACGGCGATAGTGTATGCTTGAAAAAAAAAACTTTCAGTATTCACACCAGAATTAATGTTCTCAAATATTGTTCAAGCCGGTAAAAAAGAAAATTTTCCGCAATCCAAACCTCAATTTGTAACGTTATCCTCAACTATTTGGCTCTCGCGACCAGGCATATAGCGAAATACAGTACGTTACATCCAAGTAAAATTCCCGCATACATCGCTTCTATTCTCAAGCTTTCGTAAAAATGAACTCTCTCGAAATCAATATCACAAGTTCCATTCGCGAACACCTCGGTGCAGGAAACTTAGTTCATTCCTACGCGTTAACAGGAAATTGAATAAATTGGCGAACAAAATACAACGAAGAAGCGCGATTAACGCCACCGGTATAGCCAACACTGTCCAGATCGAAGGAATCCTATTACCCTAGCTCCGAGACTCCCATGGATAACCTCCGTAACATGCATGCCATTCCATACTGCACGGCTTCTCCTGTGACATGAAGTAGTACTTGGTTGTGCCAGGTTCCAGACCTTGTTCGGCAAGCAGCGCCAAGATGTTCACCGAGAAGGACTTCACCATCGGATGTTCTTCAGTTTCCGGCGCCAAGGCTAGAGTTCGAACGGCGTTGTCACCTCGCTCACGAACCATCATAGGACAGTATTTTGTGGCTGCATCCCAGACAACAAAAAATTAATTTAGGTCATTCAAATTCAACCGAAATCACTCATTACTTTGAATACTGTACTGCACAAGTATATTCTGTCAAATTTTACCGTCTTACTTTCGTAAAGCCTGTCACGAGGAAGATGGAAGAAAAATTGTCAAAACTTATCTATAGTTGTGCCTAAAAAATTATTCCAACAACAAAAACGGATTTGAATTTGTTTTCAACAACCGAGTCTGAATTAATTACAGTATAAGAAGAGGTCTTATTTTCAGAGAAAAACAAACAACGACGAACAATATAACCTTTATTTCAAAAGGTCATCAAATAAATTATCCGACGGCCTAACTGAAAAAAATGTCCACGACTACGAGGTATTTTCGGATTACAGTTCATCATTCAGAACAAAACCGACAGCAGTACTGCATTGAGAAATACTGAAATACTTGACTGATTGAATGGAAAACACCCGAAGTACTGTATTGCGTCTTCAACGCTGAACAACGAGGTGTTGAAAAACACCTTGAATTCTACAACATAGGCACCAGTGCTTTTCTCAATACATCGATGACCACAAAATGGAAAATGATCAAGTCACCACCTGTACCGTCGACCTTTTGAAAATATTAGGCTTTTCAATGGAAAATCTACCAATTACTACAGGCCACCATTACCTATGCGGTCAACAAACATAAAATCATAAATAAAATAGCGAATTTAATATTACAGTACAGCAACACACTCACGATTCCATTTGCAAACGTGCAACATGGCCCACAAGGCCCAAAGTTGAACAGCATGAGGTGACGTGGTTCGCAATAGCGGGAAAAACGGCTGAAAAGTTCGATATGCCACCATTTCTGCATCCGGCATTGCCCATTCACCGACAATTTCCTGCAATTCCATAAACAAAAATGAATACTGTACACCGTTCGTGCAAAATCACATCGATTACCGCCACGTTGAAAATTGTAGAACCTCTGCGAGTCAAATTTCAAGGGGCCAGCAAAAAAAAAAGTTAGGGAAAAATAAATGTTCCCAAAGAACTACTGTACAAGAAAAATAAAATACGCGATTTTTCGGCCTTGAACTGCAGAATAAATGGGTGGACAAAATGCTGAACTTGGAGGCAAAGGTTCACTAGTCCAGATAGTCTTTCACTTCCTTTAAAAACACATCAAGTAGAATTTTAATTTCTTTTATTTTTCTTGCGTCAATAAAATAATAGCCAAAAATCATCCAGAAAATTTGAGTTATAGAGGTTTGAGAAGAAAATCTTTTGAGTTAGGGAGGCTTTTACTGCATTGTTCCGATAGGGGTATTCCAGCGGAATTCAGATAGGGACTTGAAATAAATTCGAAAAAGATAGCCTCGAGTAATCAAGGTACAACAAAAGTCAAAGAAGTACCAGCCAAACATATTTACTTTCTCGCAAATACGCGATTAGAACAAGACAAGTGCCATAATTTCACATGAAATTTACAACGAGCGCAAAGGTGAAAAACTAAGTCTGCTTGCGGTGAAGATACATACCTCGAATATTTCATCTAAGCCACTCACCAAATCTTTAAGGACGTCCGTATGCGCAACGCCATCAACCGACCAAGGCTCTTCTCCGTCCGTCGTCATATGCGCTAAAACGCCGGCTGCAAAATAACTCACTTCTATGAGATCCGTCTTCATCAATTCCCTGAAAAAAGCAGAGGGTGAACTTCAACTTAAATTCAACTTAAATTAACGTTTCGTCAACGAAAAACGAAACGTTCCAAATTCAAACCTCAGTCGATCAATGAGACTCTTGTCCATGAGGTTGCGCCGTAACGGACTGACCTCGGCGATGTTATTCACGAGGCCGAGGATTTTCGTCTTTACTGTACTATCGCAATCCGGTTTGTTCAAGATTTTTATGAACAGGAGAAGGCCACCAGCTTTGATGAATGATTCACAAGTGCTGGGAGATTCATCTGTTGAGAAGCGAATAAAAATAGCTCAAATGAAGCATTCCGTCAACATAACGTCAATTTACATCACCTCACATCAAGAAACAATATAATTCCTCAAAATATAAATATTGAAAATCTTTTCAAGAGTTATATCATGAGAATATATATTAGACCTGAGACTCAACATGCCCTTTCTAAATGGACTAAAATCATAAGAGAAATTTCAACGTACTATCTCCTATTAAATAAAAAAAATTGAACGATTTCCGAGATTTTCTTCCACTGCAACACAAGATAGAAGTCGCACGAATCCCAAACCTCACAAAAAAGTTACGCAAACACCGACAGAAAGATAACATGAAGCGCTTGAATTGAAACCAACCGATTCAGGCGACACCTATGTGAAAAGAAAACAGAATCGAAACAGAAACAGAGTTGAGGACGTCAGATCGTAACAATTCGAAAATTCAGCAGAATTTATGCGCTACGACAAACAAATACTTGCCTACTCCGGCAAACCTAAAATATTGAGACAGGAAAAAGAATAACGAGTAGGAAACACACCTGTCAGGTTCCATAAGGCACTCTCTCATTTAAAGTCGTAGTACAGTTGGCCTCTGCATAAGTACCAAAGGAGGTGCTAAGCGTTGTCCGCAACGTATATGGCAACTAACCGAGGGTCGTTGCTGCAAAGAAGGCATCATTACGCTCGCCCGAGAATTGAGCAAATGGCAACAGCCATACGATTCATGGTACTCAGAACCTTTCGCGTATTTGACAAGTTGTGGTTGACTCGCGTGAACTTCGCCAGTTTCCAATGAAGAACATTATGAGCTAGTGACGTGTCGCAGTCGTTTGTTAAAAAGACGTTGACATTTTCTCAAAAAAAGAAGAGATGAATTTACTGTCCATAGTACGGTACAATAATCCTAAACGTGGTTTGAAAGTACAGCACATCCAGGAAACTATTAGTAATGTAAAGCTCAATTCGAATACAAGAGACAGTGTACAGTAATTCCATTTCTTTAAGATTCCCAAAAATGGGAGACATTAAACTGAACCAGCAGTTCAGCACAAAAATGTTTTCATTCATACGACTGAGTTCTTCTGGCATCAACAATGTACTGTACTGTACATCGATGCCTGCGTTAGAAAAAAAAAAACTGCGGAAAAATTACACACATTACTAAAAACATTAACTAATTATAAATATTAGTGTACATCCTCAATTTTTAGATCTACCTGATACTCGAGCTTTTTTGTCTGACATGGACTCGTTAGTTTTTGATTCGGTATGCGAAGCAAATTGACACAAAATAAAAATAATGTTAAAAGAAGTTTCTGTTGGAACTCAACTTTTCCAACCTAAAAAGAGAGGTTGTTCCAATAAACATTTTGAGGCACACGCTTCATCGCAGATTGAACGAACGATTTGTTCTACCTAGAATTTTAAAAATCTCGGATTTCACGCGCTACACGTAACCGCCACGGAATACTGAATATCTTATTATACTCCAAGAAAAAAATGTAGGCACATTCCTCACCTGCAAATTATGCATAAAATTGTGCAT
>CAJPEX010001256.1:30799-62819 GCA_905338405.1 Notodromas monacha | reverse complement strand
AATAAAATTCATTTAATGCTCTTATGGCCTTTGATTTAATGAAACTAGATGATGTCGACGGGAAAAATACTTCTCGGAATTGCGCTTCACTTTTCGATTGATCAATTTATTTGCTTAATCCGATCAATTAGCTGTTTTGTTTAATACGATATCGCGGATTTTTCAATTTTTTATGCCACTGCATTTTCATACGCTTTTGAATTTCATCACTTTAGATACAAAATGGAATGCTTATGATTTTCTCCTTGATGTCAACACCAGCAGTCCTTTCTTGGTAATCGAAGGCCAAGATTATATCTGTCTGGTGAGTAAAGTTCGGGATACAATTTTAAAAGCTTTGAGAAATTTTGTCATTGCTGTTCAGTGTGTTTTAATCACACAATTTTGTCAAGAGTATTGAAAAAATATTTTCTAATGCCCGGAATTCCACAGCATAACAATTGAACTTCAAAAAACTTAGAGTAATAAAAAGGTATTCTCCTGAATCTCCGAGGACCAGGAAAAAGGGTGATGTATTTAAAAGTGGTAACGTTGTATGATTTTTCCTTGATGATTCTTTCTTGATGAAGTGTTGAATCAATAAACAATTTTCTGGGAATAGGCTGAACACCTTGTGCTTTAATTTGTGCTCATGTATAATAGCCTTTTGCTGTGATATTTGTCTTTCTTGAACCTTGAATGCATGGGGGCAGATCAATTCCTATTGCAAAGCAGTGCCAAGAAGTGTTGGCACATATTTGCATTATAGTTTGACCAAATGTCACCAAAATACAGATTTGGCTGAGTAGCCAAAGTCTGGAAAAATCCTGAAAAGTATAAACCATTGCTTACAAAATCCCGCAATGGAAATCCTATGTTAAAATTAAATAAAAAATGCCGCCCAACAGTAAATTAATTTTTTTCAACAAACATTTTTCTGCGGCAGGAATGTAAAAAATTGGGTTTCTTCAGGCTTTTCTGATCATGCTGGTTTTCCATTTTTAAGATTTTACCTGTGGCACAAAATTGTGCAAATAATTCCAGACAGCATTGCTCAAGAATAAAAGATCATGGCAGCAGTTCATTATTCATGCATTTGTGAATATTGTGACATATTTTCTTTTAATACTTATACTGTACAGCGAATTTTTAAAGGCCAGAATATGCTGAATGAATGTGTGGGGGGAAGATGAGGAACAATTTCGTGAACCGTTGTGAATGCTGACAAGCAGCAAATCGAGCTTGCATACAATAGAAATAAATTAATCAATTGCTCCTATGTTCTAATTTATTAATGAACAGTACATGCACTTGAAGCACCCGTACGACACCGAGCTCTTTTTTCCCCGAAAAATTCTCATTTCATCCTTCCTCGTGTCTCCCTCAATTTCCGCGGGGCGTCGTTGGTGGGCAAATAAAAAGGTCTGATTACGCCGTATTCATGTGCTTCTGGTAAACAATGGGATCGGGCAGTTGGATTGATTGACCTCGGTCTCCATTGTTTCGGCGGCGCTGAATCCTGTTCCAAAAGAGACCATGAGTAACAGGATGATACCATGTCCCCTCTTTTCATGGCACCTTCCAATATTATATAGAGTTTCTTCATATAAACCTGAGCCCAGAAATGGATGATACACTTGAGCTAAGTTTTGGATTGGATATGTGTGAGTGTGTGTGTCTGTGAAGTATTTCAGGATATGCAGGAGCCACTTGAGCAAAGCCTGCTGCTTATGTTATCGATTTCTTGTTCATCCCTTGTTTTTGAATGGGGGAAAACATCCTCTTCTGAACGAGTAATTGTTCAGCTCAGATGATGCTCCTATTTTACAATTTTATGCAGAGGTTGTCAGAGACACTTAGGTCTCAAACAAAGAAAATCGCAGAAGTAAAATAAATGCACACTAGACTGTTTGCGGCTGAGACCAAGTCTCCAAAAACTGCTGCAATTTCGCGCCACAAGTTGTAATGATATGTTTTCACTTTCAGAGTTCGGAATTTCACATACACAAGGAGTGTTAGCTGCGATAGTCTCGGACGAAGTGAAGTTTTTTTGGTGATGTTGCTTTTTGGGCAGGGAGAAGAAATCCAGATTTTGGTACAGGTTTTCATGGTTAGTTGGTTTGTGTTGGAAGTGTAGGTGTTATTCGAACTCCGTGTTCGTGGCGTGTTGTGTGTTTGTAGATTCGGGCGACCTCTAGGGGTCCCTGAAGAGGTAATGATGAGTTCGTGGAAAAACATGATTGCAATTCAGTATTTATGCATTTGTACGCACTGTATTCTGATGTATCTTCTTTTATTATTTATATCGAGCTGAAATATTTTGGAAGGCCAGAATTAATGAGTCGAATGAATTTGAGAAAATTTTGGAAACCTTTTGAATGCTGACAAGCAGCAGATGAAGCTTGAAGTATATATAAATCGATCAGAATAAGGTTGCTTTCTTATTCTTAGGTTTACCACTTCCAGATGCATTTTCATGATGTTTAATTAATAGATGATGCATTTATTATCAATTCTCATCTTTGTTTCCCTGTACACACGAGGTAATTCACAATTTAGCTTATTTTTTCGTTTTGTGAAAACTGCCTAAAAAAAGGAGCTCATCTCTTATATGGCGATCGGCGGTCAACTAAACATTTTAGATTGGCTTACTTAGATTTTTGGATTAATTTTCTGAAGTTTTTTTTTTTTTTTTTTTTGGACTTGTATCACGCTATCTAAATTTGAGGTTATGTTCTTCTGGTGAAAGATGAAGTTGGTTCATGAGTTGTCGTTGACTGTGTCAGTGGTTCTCAAAAGTAGCAAAGGAAGCTTGGCAGTTTCACCAAAAAAGTGCCAACGTTTTTCTTCATGCTAAGCAATTTTCACAGGAATCTCGATGAAACGCCATGTTCAAAATTTTAAATATACAAATTATGTTTTGGGCTTGTTATTATGAGAAATCATCCACGGGTTCAGATGAATAACTCCTGACCTTTTTTGAACCCGAAGTTTGCGAATGCACGGTCACAACATATGCCATGATATTTCAGACGATTTCTTGTTGAAAATTTTCCCAAGAGACATAGGCTCTTGTTTTTTTTTTTATTCTGTACTTGATTTGAAGCTGTTTTTCCTTGTTGCAAAATTGGACAATGAACATTGAGAAAAATTGCCCCAATCTTCCTCATCGCGCGAGTGACAATGACACGATGCTTTCATCTGGTCCAGTATACAAACATTCCCAGAAGAACTGGGGTATAAATTTCGGGTGAGATCCAAACAAATATTTGAGCATGTGTACGTTTGGAGGGACATGTTCGCTGGAATGAATATATATGTGCCTTAGGGACTGAGGGAAAAGCGATATACTGTACAGTTCATCAAGTTCCGTCAGTTGATCTTAATTCTGTGGAGTGCTGTAAAAATGAAGTTTCCAGATCATGTGTAGCTTTTTCGGGGTATAAAAATGGAACCGAAATGCATTCTCAGATTCGGTGGTCGATAGAAAATCGAAGAAATGGGTGGAGTTAGAAATGACTTTGTCGATTCAGCAAGATTTTTGATGCATCTTCTAGAATGAGCCCGATATTCTTCAATTTCTTCTGAATCAGATAATCGAGCCTATTATCCGATCATTCCTCGGGATACTATCGAAAAACTTGTCTTTGTATATCAGGTATGCATCGATTTTAAAACATATAATGTGCGTTTTTTCAACACCGAAATAGGTACAAGTCGAAGAAAGCATTTCCGGGGTAGAACTGGTCTACGTTTTATTATAAGCGTGGGTTGTCTTTCGACTTCAAAATAAAAACAGGGTTTTAATGTCAGATGAATGTTTCAGAGTCATGAAGTAATTTCCCATGAAATATCTTGCAGTTACATCGTTGGAAAACGGATTTATTGGGAACTGAAATTCATCAGCAGCAGAGAAAATTTCGATTTTGAAACTATTTTGACTTAATTAAAATTCCATTCCTCCGTTGTGAAAGTCTAAAAAGGAAAAAGCTAATTGCCAAAGGATTGCTTTCATTCACTTAGCAGCTGGTTCGGAAAAACTTTCATTTATGGAAGAATGCATAATTTATGAATTTTGTGTGGCAGGAAGTATTAGTATTCAAACAGGTATGTATGAAAACGAATCATGATGGCTTTTAAATGAATTATTCAAATCTTATTATTATTTTTGTTTCTGCACTTGCTTTTGGCGATGAAGCGTTTTGCAAGCTTTTAACGCAGATTTTAAGCTTTCGAAACCTGAAAATGTATCAGTTTTTTCGGTTTGATATCTATTTAATGTTTCTCCCTTTTATTCAATAAATATCTCATTTCCCAGGAAAAAAAGGCTGCAGCATATGGGCGTCTATTATAGGCCAATAAGCGCAAGAAAAGACTTTTTTCAAATGAAATTCCGAATGAGAAAGGCAAGTTTGATAAATTGGAACGCAAGTCTTGTCTGTCGAAGTACGATATCGGAGAGCTCGCAATGATTTTCAATAATCCGCGTCGCGCGCATTTCCCCAACCGGAATGTGAGAAGTTGGAACAGAATAACAACGCCGGAAGTTTAATTTTTTATTGATTGATTTTATTTGAAGGAAGTCGGTAGTTTCCTGAACATCATGCTTCATTCACTTCTTATACGGAGTAGGCGGATGGCTGTCGAACATAATCCAGAGAAAACCATCGCAGGGAAACTTTTGTACCACGGGGGCCGCGTCACGTGGAAATAGTTTGAGATATTCTACAGGAAATATTTTTCAATAAACTTTTCCAGTGTGAAATTGAATCACAATTGACGGAAGCTGAAAATAAAACATTTGTTGTTATCCATCATAATGTTTCCCGAGACGAGTTCGAAACGTCATCATTCACAAGAGTTTTGAACATTACGATTCGTCCAGATATTCCTGATTAATTCGTGATTTCTTTATCAATTTACGATTTTTTTTTCATTTTCGCATCACACACAAATATTTCAGATGTAATTTCAAAGCACCTTGAACCACTTATTCCTGTTTGTCTGAATTCACGTGCAAAATGAATCGGTTCATTCCAAGCCTTGTCCGTTCTCAAACCAGTCGACATATGAACCCGTTCTTGGGAGCTTAAAATACCTAATTTCCAAATAAATGAACAATGCGTAATGCCAAGAAATTTGCCATCATATAATCAGATCAGCATTTTGTTATTAATGCAGGAATGGAATTTGTTCCAGTCGAATGCCAACGGTTTTGTCTGGTAAAAAAAAATGACCAGAAGCGGCGCCTTCCCGCAGCGTGTATTGGAGCTAGAACAGGCCTGATGCTCATCCATTTATCTCGCCAGAACTTTACAGTTTTGTTCTCTATATGGATGGGATTACGAAGGCACATAGAAAGAATGTCTTATCTTCGAATGATGGATGCACGAGAATTCTGACAGCACGGCTTGTTTGCGAGAGCAGCTCCAATTTCAAGCAAAACGGATGGGCTCGAATAAGCTCGAGACATCGGATCGCTTGATAGTGCATAACGATCACTTTTTTCTTCCGAAAAAAAAAAAATCGGACATCTGCATCCTATTTTTTAAAAAGCAAAATTAGAAAAAGGAAAGTTCTTGTACACTTTAATGCCTGGTGAATCGTTGGATACAAGATTGCTGTGCTTTGTTGTACTATTTTTAAAGGCCCAGCACAGTCTGAGATTAAGGATGTGAAATATGTACTTTACAGTACTTTTAATGCAGAAAACGGACAGCTGGCATTGATTACATATGAAAATACTGTACGCCACGGAAAGTACTCGGTTTCGAAACATGAATTAAGCTATTTCGACACGAAGGCAAGTCCAAGAACATTTCGGTATACATTAAAAAAAATGAAAAACCTCCAGCAGCGATAAAATTCCGTGTCAAGTTCATGATAGAACTAGACATAAAAATACTTGTGGCGACAGAGAAATTTTTCTGCACGTCATGAAAAAATCACTTGCATTGCGACATACCACAATGAAACAATGAATCTCATTCAAGATTTGAACTGCAAAATTGTAAACATTCCAAAGTTTAATGTTCTTTAATGTTTCCTACCTTTTTTGTGATCATATAAAAATTCATTCGAGTGATAGATCTTGAGATGTACTAACTTTTAACTCAACTGACCTAACTGAACCTTTAACTCATCTTTTTAGCTAATTTATTTTTCCTTTTTTGATAAGAATCTAGGAAAACTGTTCCGAGGAATTTTATCTCACTGGTGCTCAAGCCTGTGGTGCAACAGGGACTTGAACAAAAAAGCTAGTTTACTAGTGTGCATGCATGAATTTAATTCTGTAACAATAAATGGGGTATTTCTTTATTATTCTAAATTATTTAAGAATAAATTTGTCACCCGAATAATCCCTAGAATAATACGGAATTTCTTTTTCTTATTTTCTTTGTTGCAGATCCAAAAGTCCTTTCAATCTCTGGGCACTGCAAGAGCTTCCAATCCCTTGACGAACATTGACCTCTCTGGCCAGCATATAGAGGAACAAGAACAATGGGTGACCCGACGGACTATTCCCCCAACGGGTCATCGCTGGTGGACGAATTCCGGCTGCTCAAGAACCTTTCCTCTGAAAACGTGACCCTTCAAGACACATTCGACATACTGTGCAGGTCTCGCCGACCCAACTTCACTCGGCCGAGTCTCTGCGACCTGGAACAAGCCAGCGGGGATTCGGAAGCATTCGAAATAGACGATTTGAAGCCCATAGTTGCCATCGTCGTGCCGATTCTGTTTGGCATTATCGTCATCGTCGGTCTGATCGGCAATTTTCTCGTCGTCGTCGTTGTGGCTTTCAACCAGCAAATGCGAAGCACCACCAACATCCTGATCTTCAACCTCGCGCTGGCTGATTTGCTCTTCATCATTTTTTGCGTGCCATTCACAGCGACTGATTACGCTCTGCCGTCTTGGCCTTTCGGCGCAGTGTGGTGCAAGATCGTGCAATACCTGGTCATAGTCACTGCTTACGCCAGCGTCTACACCCTGGTTTTCATGTCAATTGATAGGTTAGTCATTTTCATTTTTTTAAATCTTGCATTTTCAGCTACTTTAACTTGTAAATCGAAAAAAACCTGCATTTTCAAGGTACGCTGCATTTTTTTTTTTAGCATTATGGTACGCTTTTTAAAGGGATGTTAGATTGGTACATGCAAAAAGAAAGTGCATAGAGCAGGAAGACAATTTTCCTTGGAGAAATTATTCGAAGAAGACGATGAAGCAAACGTTTTGGAAATAGTTTTTACAAAACACTGACGCAAAACCCCAAGGAATTAAAAAATCCAACGATGCTGATCGAGTATGAATGTATGCGTGTTAAACGTGGAGTCATGATTCTGCCCTTTTTTGTGGATGTTCAAACTTGCTCAATATTAAATCACATAAAAAATTTTAATTTCTTTTTGTAGCAGTATATGGCTTCCAATATAATTCAATTTTCATAATTTCTGCAGTACATGTGGCGTTTGACAGTAAGTGCAACCTAAACTAGATTTACTTCATTTTATTTCCCAGCATACTTTGCACTGATTTTCATCCCATGATCGTTTTCTGCTCAGTATTATGTACCACTGATTCAGGAGCCCATGGTTGGAAAATATTGCGTGCCAAACATGTAGAAGAAGTGGTTTCATTGTGTACTAGCAGTGGTAAGTTTGTAGTGGTAACCTCGGGCTTAATTAATCCACTGAAAAATGAAGGCCTCTGCTCTACATATGTAAATCGCACAGAGCAGCGTTTCGCAACCCTTTTGGGCCCGCAGACCAGAAAATTTCCTTAAAATGTTTTGCAGACGGAAACATTTTTTTAAATACATGCCTCAAAATCCTCAAAATGGAACTTTTAATAAACAAATAAAGTTGAGAGCCAAAGAAGCATATACAAAGTGGAATCTCTAAAGAAATTGGAAAGCAGGGCTTCACGAAACATTTCTCGGAATTTACAATCAAAATAATTATTTTCAGCTATACTGAAAACTTGTATGAAGTGTTTTCATGAAAAAAGGCAACGCATTTATTTTTCATCTGATACTTTCGACTGCCAGCATGGACTGTCCAAAATTTCAGATAAAGATAACAGACTTCATAAATACCTTGGATACATTTTTGTTTTGCTGGAAAAAATTTCGCGCGGACCGGCAACAAAATATTAAAAAAAAAATTTGCAGACTGTGGATCATGGGTATTGTGCACCTCTATATTTACAGTACTTTCAATTCAAAGGTCAAGTTAGAGGTTGTTGTTGGCTGTCCATTTCACGCATCATCGTTCGTTCATCGCAGTCATTTTTCATATCAGGTACCTGGCAGTGGTGCATCCCATAGCCTCGATGGCCATTCGCAACGAGCGAAACGCCTACCGCGCCATCTTGCTTCTCTGGGCACTCATTTCTCTGGCATGCCTCCCGGCCATGCCCTCGCACGGCCTGCAACAATCCATCCACCCGGACGACACTTCCGTGAGCTACGTCTGCTCGTTCCTCAAGGAAGACTGGAACTGGCCCGGGTTCCAAATCAGCTTCTTCGTCACCTCGTACGCCATCCCGCTCGGCACCATTTGCTGCCTGTACCTCATCATGCTGCGGAAATTGTGGTTCGGCGTGGGTCCCGCTGGCCACACGTCCTCCGAGTCGGTGCGAGGCAAAAGACGCGTCACTCGCCTCGTCACCATCGTGGTGGCCGTGTTTGCCGTGTGCTGGTGCCCGATTCAAGTGATCCTGGTGCTCAAGAGTCTGGAGGCCTACACGATGGACACGGCCCGAGTGACGGTGCAAATCGTGTCCCACGTGCTGGCCTACATGAACTCGTGCGTGAATCCCATCTTGTACGCCTTCCTGTCGGACAACTTCCGCAAGGCCTTCCTCAAACTCATCTACTGCGGCAACGCTAGGCGGATGTCGAATCGGTTTTCGCGGAATGCGGGGAATGCGACGCAGAATGGCAGAGACGCCAATGCCATGGAGTTGGACAGGACCAACACGACGCGGGTGTTGCGGAAGAACTCGTCGCCGAATGTCGGCGGCGGCGGAGTGGCGCCGCCGGACGCCACGCCTGAGCCGACTCCTGCTGCTGCTGCTGCTTCTGCTGCTGGCGCCACGACGGCGCCGCTGACTGTAACTTACAACGCCACCGACGTCATTGTCGAGTTCGGGGAGAAGGCTTGAAATTCCTCATAGAGAAATCTAAAAAAAAAAAATTTGACAAGATTAGAAATTTGCTCTCTTCTTATCATCCGTCGACGCCGTCCAACAAACTTCATCTTTGGATATAAAACACGCATATCGTGTCGTCAAAAAAAAAAAGAAAGAGAGAGAAAAGAGAGAAAAAGCCGATAACAAATATACGTACCCTTCAGGTTTACGATTCGTTCATGGCGAAAAACTGGGAAAATGGTTGTTTATATTTCGAAAATGATGAGGAAATGATGCGCGAATGATTTTTTTTTGTAATGTCGTGGCTTTTTATTGCTACTTGGAAAGTGTACAGTTTCTTGGGTGAGAGTTGTTGTTGTGGCGGCTGCTGTTTTAACAAAAATACAAAGAAAAGGTGACCTTCACGCCGTTTCGAAGAACCCTGAAGACGTCATTGTTCCAAGGTACGAGTTTCAAATTTCCAAATAATTGCAATTCCTGGAAATAATTGCAATGTCTAGCTTCGAAAAAAAAAACATTGGTCTGAAAATAAGTCGTGAAAGGTATTGCACCATTCATTTTACCTGCGTTTTAAATGCTGATGTGCTGAGAAAAAAAATGAACAACGCATTATTTTACATTAATGGTTGATGCTATTTTTTTTCCATCAGATTTTGCTGTCTCGATTGCGTCAATAATACATCCAACGCAGAAATATGACCAAATATTCCTTTGTACAAAACTTGAGAGTTTCGATTCGCAACTTGTGGCTGTATTGTCCTAGTTCCACGCGCCTTTGAATACATTTTCACTGAATTCTACATAAAATTCAACATGATTGCTTAAAACCCTAAATCTTCCAGCTGATTCCGACTCGAAAGTCTATCAACTTCATTCCGCTCCAAATTGATGCCTCTGGAAGAAATTTAAGCATTTCATAAAACAAATCAATTTAATATATTTTATGTAATGCTTCTTGTGTATAGAAGATTTTTTTCCTTCAAAAGAAAATTAAAAATGTCGACAATGTCAGGCAATATCTTGCGCGGGTTGCAGAAATAAGCACCGGAAAACCACCCATGAAGGAACTGCAGAAGGGTAAAATTGCTAGAGTGTGACTTGCTTTCTTCGCAGAGTTTATTTGAAAAGGGTTCTTCAACAAGTTTTGTCACATTCTAGAATATTTCTCCGAGAGGAATGCAGTGTAATTTTATTTAGGACTCCATCAGTTTAATTCGAGTGTCAAATCGTTATCAAATCGCTCAGAGTCACCCAAACAAATGTCTAGAAATTCCGTGAATAAAGAAAATATGTTTCGAACGAAAAAGAATTTCAAGATAAACCCCTGGTATGAGCGGTTCATAATAAATCTTGCAAGGCAAGACCCCCTCAGACAGAGTGAATCGTGGGGTCGTAAATCTCTCATCCTCGCCCCGCACCCCGTTCGTCTAACTGTCCTGGTAGTCTCGACTGGATTCCCCAATGACATGCAAATATCGCCTCCGGGTGTGGTTCCAGTCCCAAGGAAAAAAGAGATGATTGCACGCCCGGATGCGATGTCAAGGGCAAAAATTCCATGGAATAAATGCCAAGATTCCACGTATTTTCTCCTTTTCTTCTTCAAAGAGGGTCATTTTAATCGGGTTATATGCGCAGTGATGGTCAGAACTGATGCGTGCCAATCTTGAAAATTGCACAGCATGTGAAATATGTGAATTCATGAAACGTCTTCTCTTGCTCTTGCTACATGCATTCCTCAAACAAAACAAGATAAATGAAATTTTCTCAAATGGTATCTTTTTAAAGTTCCGCGTGGAATGTATCTTTATATTTTGCGGATTATGATGGTATTCATGTTGATGAAGGATTAATTACTGGGAAAAGTTGGGAGAATCCAGTCACAGTAGGAGAAACATCCAGCAGATATTTCTCTGGTGAATTTTTTCTCTAATTTTTGCAAGGATTTCCAAAGGTTTTTGACATTTACAGAAACGAACAAAATAACGGGCAATGAAGACTCAGTGAAAAAATTAAACGTAGACAATCAGCTGGTTTGTAGCCAAGAGCATATTTTGAAAAAGACGCCTCGAATTTTCTGTTCTTAGCCTTTTCAGAACAATTTATTTTGCAATTTAATGGCAAGAAATGACACTTTTCAAATGAAAACACTAAGCAAGGGACTGAAAAGCAGTTTGTGCAGTAATACGAATCCAGACACAGATTTGAAATATGTTAAGATAAATATTGAATAATAAAAGAGCAGTGATCCCTCACAGTTAAGGTTGTATATGTCGATTTTAAAAACCTTTGTAATAAAAATAAAAATTTTGAGGACAGAAAACCTTCACTGGGTTTTCCTTTGGGAATTTACGAAAATATAAAGCATATTATTGCCTTGGAAAAGACCATTCAGCATTTGAAAAAGTTGCATATTGTTTGTACAGTATTTGTATATTGTTTCACTGACTGAATTTCGACACGATTTATTTTTATGCTGAGAGCCTCTTCTTCTTTTAATTACATTTTCATGCGACCTTCACATTTATCGTCTTTTTTAAATTACTGCTCGAAGTCTAGATGCGGGCAATAAATTAAAAAATATCTTCTTTAATTATTTCTCTAATTATTTCAGGAACACCAGCTGATGATTTTCTACTCGTAATTTTGCGAAGGCAAGGAAAAAATTAATCCAAAATAATCACGGAACGCGCAGCTAGAACGCTGTTTCCAAATAGTTCCCAGGAAACCCCTTGTGCAATTGCTAACTCATACGGAAAACATAGCAAGTCTAACAGAAGAGCAGGGACTTGCTGTTGGCACACTTGGCAACAGCANCTGACTGAATTTCGACACGATTTATTTTTATGCTGAGAGCCTCTTCTTCTTTTAATTACATTTTCATGCGACCTTCACATTTATCGTCTTTTTTAAATTACTGCTCGAAGTCTAGATGCGGGCAATAAATTAAAAAATATCTTCTTTAATTATTTCTCTAATTATTTCAGGAACACCAGCTGATGATTTTCTACTCGTAATTTTGCGAAGGCAAGGAAAAAATTAATCCAAAATAATCACGGAACGCGCAGCTAGAACGCTGTTTCCAAATAGTTCCCAGGAAACCCCTTGTGCAATTGCTAACTCATACGGAAAACATAGCAAGTCTAACAGAAGAGCAGGGACTTGCTGTTGGCACACTTGGCAACAGCAAGCGGGGAAGTAAATTAGATTCACGCTTTTCCCCATCACTTCCTACTGCGTGTCGTGAGAGAAAAGAGCAATGCACACATCAGGGTAAGAAAATTGTAAACGAATTACTCTGGCATAGAAAAAGGAGGGGGTTCTTCATTACATCCATCCAAAGGAGAACCCGACTGTGTTTCCCCCGTTTTGGGTTTGATTGCATGACCAGTGGGGGGACTGGGATATATACTAAGGCATCCTTACATTAGATTGTGTGCACTTGGATTTTACGATCAAGGTTTACTACATTGCATTTCGTTAATGGGGGAGAGCATTTTTTTTTTTGGGGGATTCGGAGAATTGAATCCGGTGCTGTTCACCGTCTTGATAAATGTGTATAGATTCAAGCTGATGAATATCCAATCGTTACATTCATCAGTAGGACGATTGTGAAACGAAATTTATTTTAAATATTGAAATAAAATAATGATGAAAAGGTAATCTTCCAAATCTTATAGGAGCATGATAAAGTATTAGCCTAATACAGTATTTCTTCTCGAAGATTCTTTCTTATGCTTGTTTAATGAATTAAAAATTATCTGTGATCAGGCTCAACACCCTGTGCGCTTACATTTTTCCTTAGTACTGCAATTGCCCTATGGTACTGTGTTTCTCATCATTCCAGAAAAAAGATGGCAATTTATCGTTCGTGCATTCGCATTTATTGTGCTGTATCATATTTTAATCTTCGTATCTTTTATTTTTCTCTTGCAGTATGGACTCGAAACTCTTGGACTTTTGGAGACACCCTGACTGAGCCCCAAGGTGACTTTGAAACTACAAAAGTTGGAAAATCCGAGTCTTTTCCTGATAACTGAGGAGTTAACTGGAAGGCGTCGAAGTTTTGAAAAATATTTGAAGTGTTGAGAAATTGGATATGTCGAAAAATATTGGGAATGACCGGTGGCAGATTTTGTGATGGACACGTGCAGCTATTCAAAGTTTCGGACGAAAGGATGTATACAATGGACTCGTTCTTTTTTTATTGAGATTTGCTCAGAAGATGATTGTTTGAAATCTTCGGGGAAATTGGTCTCAAAAGAAAAGATTGACTGAAATTTGTTCGCTTCGGTGAAAAATTGAAATGGAAACTAATCTAGTCACAATTAGTCTTTTTGAGGGGCGAGTGAACGTTGAGAATTTTTTTTTACATTGAAATAATTTTTGGTTGCGGGAATGTGAATTCTTCTTCGATGTCTGATTGAAAACAAAACAAAAAACTAGCTCAATTGTGGGATCTGTTTTTTCCGTGCCGAACTGATTTTTCAAGGCAGTGAAAGAGTGACTGAATCGATGTATGCATGGGACGTATGAAACCGTTCCTTTTTGAAAGATCGAGAGGAGGGACATTTCTTCAAACTTTTATTTGACGCATTCGTTTCCAGCAAGTATCGAAGAAAAAAAAACCATGTACGCAATTTTCTTTACCGCGCGATTTCTATAGATTAGTTTACAAATCTCGCTGAAATTTTTTTTTCCAAATTTCCATATAGTCCATGAACTTCAATTGATGTTGAATAAATGTGCGGTTATTCCTACATAATGAGTCAATTGCTCTTCTAAGAATATTATGATCATCCTTCTTTCAACAGCTGGGGATTTGGATGATACATTCCACAAAAAACCCCGATTTTTGAGCTGCGAAACTCAAAAAACAAGAACGAACCAGCCAATAAAAAGTAATGTGGTAAATTGCGTTAAAACAGGTGGAAGAATGTGAAAGGAGGCACTAAAACCCGGCCGTATTCCATAAATTATAATAATTATGAGCTTGAGAATGAAAAAAAATCCATCCCGCCTTTTCAAAATTCGGAGATCGACAGATATAAGGAAAATTATTTGCGTAGAATGATGATCAGCAACAAAAAAGTCCAAAAAAACTGTTTCCAAATCAAGATCTGTCAATGCCTCGAGATTTTCCCCTCGGCACCAATTCCATGATTATATCTGCATACATTTCTGAAATCCTAATTTTTCCGTGGAGTGCGTCACCCTATATTTTATTTCCAACAAAAAAAAAAATGCTGATCTTTCATGCCTTTAAGAAAAAGGAGGATATATGGATGATTTGCTACGTTCTGACAGGCCGGGATAATTTTTTATCCTACCATAGTAAAAATAACGGATTACCTGTTTCTTCTGCCGTGTAAGCCGGGCGAAAACAAGACGTTCCTTGGGCCTTAGTAGGTCTAAAAGGGCTGGGGGAAATTGTTCGGGGGGGTGGTGTGTGTGTCACACACACACTCACTCACTTATTCCCTGGAAACAAAGAAGGCCCGAGAAAGAAGGAGAAAGCAAAAGAAGAGGAAAAAGCGACTGGGACCATAAGGCCGTCGATTAATACGAATTTTGCAGGAAATGAATTGATGCGTTTTTCCACTACTGATAGCCAGCCAGGGCAGAAGAGTCGGGAAACAGGGCGCGAACTGGTCGACACAAGCGTTTGTCAATGTCCAGGGCCAGGTCGTGGTCCACGTTCATTTTCGCGAGTCGCATGGTGCAGTTCTCCAGCTCCTCGATTTGCCGTCTGGTCGTTGTTCGCAGGGCATTCATCTCCTCTGCACTGGTCACGCAGTCGTCTAATTCTTCTTTCATCCTATGCATGGGTGTGAAGCAGATAAACGCATCAGGGGAAAAGCAGAAAAATAAGAAGAAGAATCAAAATTAATCTGATAAAAATTGCAAAAGTTGAGTCTTATCATCAGGTATACCCGATCTGCGAAAGCGCGCAATCTTTTTCGTGTATAAAAATCATCAACGGCGGCTTCTGAAATGAAGGCAATGGATATTTTTGCTTGCACGAAAAAATGAACATTGATATAATCTATGTAAGATTGCATACGCAAATAATCCAAAGAAACAATTTTTTTCGTAACAACCTTATTCGTCTGCTTGACAGCAAAAAGATACACGCTGAAAACATCCGACTTGCTGAACTAAGAAGCAAAATTATCTATTCAGCCTTTCCATCAACGAAATTTGAAAAACGATACAAAAATCCAGTTCGACCTTTCAAACCATTCAACTTCTTTCAAGGTCAAAGAATTGCATTTAATTTTTCGAATTAAATGTATTCGGGAAAATATTTTGAACACTTTTTCGGCTTTTTTTGCATTTGTTCATCCTACAAGTCGAATAAAATACCAAGGCATACATATGGAAAAAAACGTATGCTGTACAGGAGAATATGGATCAAAAACTGTCTCCGCATGTGTCCTAAATTTTTCAGGACAAGATAATATTATTTCATAAAATAATTTGTTCCATCTTTCGGTTTAAAAAAAAATCCAAAATGCGTTCTTAATTGTGGCAGAAGTTTTGTTCGTCGCCGTATTTTCGTAACTTCACAAATTTGATACGCCAATATACGTTTTCGGAAAAAAGGGATTTCCAAGAATCGCTCATCCTGTGAATAACGCAAATATTGTATAACTTGTAATTTTGGGATCAGTACTTCAACTAAAAGTAAAAATTCATTCTGTACAGTACTTTCCAAATTGTATTCTCAGAATATTTTTTTTTTTAATGCCGGAAATTTCAGAATTTTGTCTGAAATATTTGATTATATCAGAGAATATTTTTGTTCCGCACATTTTTTCGGAACTGGAAAGGCGACAAGATTCGGAAAAGGTCTCTTTAGCTTCATCTCTTTTGTGGCAAGTTTTCGCCAAACCATGGTTTTCAAGAATGGCAGAACATAAGCTAGTGTGGGCATCACCTGTTTCTCGGGATATCGCGACACAGTTCGTAGGAGGGTCGACGCCGGCTTCTGTGCAATCGGGTCGTGACCAAGCCTTTGTACGGTGCCTGACCTCGTTCCGCGCTACGACAGCCTTCTTCGCTTTGTCTCGCCAGATTGGCTTCGTCCAAAGCCTGCAAAACACGCAACCGAGACCTTACCAAGAGCTACCGCCATTACGAGGGATTGCACTTGCTCGAGCCGAAACCAGGGCGAACACTTCAAATGACACAACAACAACAACAACAACAAAAACAACGAAAAAAACACTCGGTCGGAATCTTACCCGTTTTGTACTTGCATTTCATCGTCGAATTTAAGAAATGGTCCCCTGTCTATTGGAATTTTCTTCAGCAATTGAACACAATTTCTTTGGTCGGGATCGTTACCCGTTTCCTACTTCCATTTCATCGTGGAATTTCAGGTATAATCATTTTCTTCAGCATTTTGAACCCAAAATCTCCTCTGAAGGTGTATCATCTTTCTTTTGGGCTGATCGATTTCAAAACAAAATAAAAAAGTACAATTCTCACGACTGAATAATAAAAGAAATAAAAGATACTCTTCCAAGGATCAGGAAACAATGTTAGCCTCATATGATTTCTCCTGAAAGATTCTTTCTAAATTCATCATTCAATTCGAAATTATCTGGGAAACGGGATTCAATTTGTTCTCAGTATAATTGCCTTGTGTTTTTCGTCATTCTAAAAACTAGCAATTCATGCATTCCCATACGAGTGTTACTGCGATGTATTTTCTTTCAAAACGTATACTGGATAGTGACTTTTTTTATTTATTCCGGAATGTGTCGAACGGATGTTTGAGGGATGTCGAAAATTTTTTTAACTTTGTGAATGCTGAAAAGTGGAACATGAAGGTTTTACGTGAATCAATGAAATGAAATAATTCAGTGTCTGCATGATGCACAAATTCTGCATGATTTTATTTATATGAAGGCTATTTCCGAATTAAAAGAGGATTTAAATTGAATCCTACAAGTCGTCGGAGAATTTCTAATTTTTTAAAATTAAATAATTTACCATTTCCAACCGGTTTAATTTTTTTTGTATCACGTGGACCAGAGCGTCAATCCAACGTAAAATACCGCGTATTTCTTTTTTGCGCTGCTGAAGGCTTAAATATCGAAATTGCAACTCATTTTCAAGACTGAAAAAATTCGAGTTCGGTAGTATACGATGAGAGAAAAGATGACAATATAATAAATATGATTACTGCTTCAGCTTTGCTTAACGTGAAAAACAAACCCGTTTTTCTCATTATACCCAGATTTTGTTGCTCTATACGCCTGAAAGTAACAGGCTTTCGTCTTGGTGAGAAAGAGCGATTATTCCTGGCTGTTGAGCCTATCCGTCAACGTCACTTTATAGGAGGCCCATTTTTCCACACCCATCAGTAGACTGAGAGAGGCACTTGTTTCCTCTCGGAACAAAACGGCGGAAAAATCTGATTTACAGATTTCCGCATCCAAACGGTCGTCGCTGGTGTTTTCTCTCGTATACACACGCTATGTAGTTTAGCTTTTTTTCTGCTTAGAATATGGCCCTTTCATGCTTCTTAACAATATTTGCATGCATGCCATTTCAGGCAAATAAATAATTTGATCGAAAATGCCATCAACTCTTGAATCCTATTTGAATTGATCCAGTCTCTGATGGAGAGCTTTTGAAGCTCCAGAAATGTTAGGACATATATAATATACAAGTTCAGCTTCCCAGTCTTCAAATTCGATTCGTTAATGCCATAGCAAAAAAATTAATGTTTATTTTTTCTCACGACCGCAAATTAATTTTCAAAAAATTGTCGTGCGGCACCTGATTTTCTCTACATTGCAAGTGTTGTTAAAAATCTGGGTGTCGCCTATACGCATGTAAAAACGGTATTTACTCGTTTATTTTGTTGCGGAAAAGTTGCCGTGCGAAATGAAAAATAATTTTTTACGCAGCACTCGGTGATTTTGCCTATTGTTTTAGAAAATTTCAGCTATACTCGTGCAATAAATCTATACCTGGCAGATCTCGTTGGAAAGAGCAATTTTCCCGAGTTGTATCTCGTTTATCCTGCTTTCCAGGGCGTCGTCCACGTCCGTCTTGGCAGTGAGCAAATCCTTGGCAGCTCGTTCCCGGATATCGGTGCAGGCAAGGCGCAAGTTCCGGGACTTCCGTCGTTCTTCTGCCGAATGGCTCAGCACCTGTTCCGACCTTCCCCACCACTCTTCCGGTGTCGACATCCTGCGCAAAATGAAAAGAAGACCGGGAATTCATGGTGCAGTCTCTGTCTTGGTCGTCTTCTGATTCCATGCGAAGCATACGAGCATATAATAAAAGGTTGACCGCCCTTTCAATCCTGCAGGACAGAGTCCTCTGAATAATAATATAGTCACCTGTACGCATTGTAGATGTGCGGATATGACTCGTGGATATTCATCAAATTATTGTATACAAGCAGGCACGATATTTTATACACACTCGCACAATGAGGCTGAGAATCATATTTCTCCGGTCAATTTATGAAGGTCAGAGTAATACTGAGCAAAACAGAAATACTTTTTCATCTGACGCTGTCGAGAATTACTCACGGTTAATAGCTGTTTCTTGACACAGAATACTTTTATGAGCAGATCGTGTTTCTGGAGAACTGTAATTTTTATATTTTGTTTCTCCACAATTATGAAACCAGTACAAAAGAACCTTGATAATCTCTTCATAGGTCGAAAACTTGTTTTTCAAGTTACTGTCTGAATTTTATTTTTAGAGACAACGCCTTAAAAACCTCCCTCACTCAAAGGTGCTCATCCTCAAACCTAAACATAACCGTAATTTTCTGGAGCCCTTTCTGCTACTTTTTAATTGGTTCAAGAAACAGCAAATTAAAAAATGGATGCGTTTTAAGAAAGACAAGTGAAAAACTAGTTGTGCAAATGAACTCTGCTCCTATGATGCGTTTATCTTCCTGTCAATTCATCTGAGAAGCATTTTAACGCCGCGATGAATATCATCAATTAAAATATCCTGCAATTCTTACTTTTTTCCGAAAATTCTTTTTTTTTTTTAAACTCGATACCTTCATAATACGAATTTTGCTGGCCCCTGAAGTTCGACTCAAAGAGATTTGACAATACGGTATTTTCCGTCGTCGATAAAATATCCGGTTCTTGAAAATTTGAAAGTAAGTTATTTTAAACTCGATACCTTCATAATACGAATTTTGCTGGCCCCTGAAGTTCGACTCAAAGAGATTTGACAATACGGTATTTTCCGTCGTCGATAAAATATCCGGTTCTTGAAAATTTGAAAGTAAGTTATTTTTCTACAATTCTTCACTTCCATCAAAGTGATTCCATAGAATATAGAACCCACAGAGTTCAAGACTGACTGGAAATTTTTCTGCTCCGTTTTTAGAACAATCGTGTGAGTTTTTCCTTCCAAATTCGTCGGTCCTATATAGAAACCGAATTTTGGCATTAATGCTCGAAACTATTCATGTCTTCTTCTAGATGTAGAAAGCGCAAAAAAATGTGAAAGTGTATAGGTATTAGTCTATAAATTTTACAAGGCGACGACCTACGAATTCTTTAAGCAAAACTTCCGTCGATACAATCCTTTTTCTACGCGAGAAGCTTCATTTGATATTTATTCTGGGGCTGAGAATTTATCTGAAGAATATTTTTTTTTTGTCATGTCAAAGAACGGCCGCATAACAATGAGAAAATGACGCTTCCAGGAAACTTTCGGTGGGAAATGAAATGATCATTTCCAGAAATCCATGACTTGATCGTCATTTCGACTCCGCGACGAGAAAATGAATGTGCTTTCAAAGAGAAAATCCTCTTCAGATTGTTTCCTCATTTTGCCTTTTTTTTTTGGGTCCCTCGATTTTTACTGCTTGCCGAGATTTATTCATTGGGGTTTGCTGAGAATAACGCGGAAAAGAGGGAGATATGAGACTTGCCCCTCAGGGAAGCCTGCGGCAGTGACATGATGAAACCCCGGAAACGCGGCATTCGACGACAAGGCGAGACTCTTCCGGTCCACGTTGTTGGCTTTCAGCTTTTGCGACCAATCGGTTTCCAGGTCAGTTTTCGCTGAACTGTTTCGGCAGTGACATGATGAAACCCCGGAAACGCGGCATTCGACGACAAGGCGAGACTCTTCCGGTCCACGTTGTTGGCTTTCAGCTTTTGCGACCAATCGGTTTCCAGGTCAGTTTTCGCTGAACTGTTTCGCACGAGCTGTTCCTCAACTGCGGAGATCATTTCCTTCAGACTGACCCTGATATTTTCGCCCAGACGCCTTTCCTGTGTGAAAAAAAAACGAAATCAAATGACGAGGGTTCTTCGGGCTTTCCGATTTTTTTTCATGAGCCGCAAATAAAACTCAAAATTAACACTGTGAAGTTGTCATACCCAATTTACATTACTTGATTTATTTGGGGCATTTATTCAGAAAATTTCCACTGTTACAGTACATGGAATCTGTCACCTATTAAATCTGAAATTGAATGTATATTTTCATTGGATTTGATTGAAGAAGAACTCGGTTTGCAGGGGTCAAATTTAGCCACATTCGTGAAATAATCAGTTTGAAAAGTAAATTTTTCAGAGAAAGAACACGTTCAAGCAATACTCTCAAATTGCATACAAAGCTGTTGAAGTTTATTTCCTTATAGACGTTTGCTGAATAAGAGAATGAATCAGATCGACCTAAAATTTCTTAAGCAGCTTGAAATTCTGAATTTTAGAGTCTTTTTGATTCCTCTCAAATTACATATTGATTTCCCGAGCGAATCAGAAACTAAAATAAAAAGTTGAAGAATAGCAAATTACTGTTTTAAGAGCAGCAACAGACAAAAAATTGACTGTTCAAAATTAAATCAAGAACTTGAACCAATATTGCATGCTGATCAAGTCTATACGCCTGAAAGTAACAGGCTTTCGTCTTGGTGAGAAAGAGCGATTATTCCTGGCTGTTGAGCCTATCCGTCAACGTCACTTTATAGGAGGCCCATTTTTCCACACCCATCAGTAGACTGAGAGGGGCACTTGTTTCCTCTCGGAACAAAACGGCGGAAAAATCTGATTTACAGATTTCCGCATCCAAACGGTCGTTGCTGGTGTTTTCTCTCGTATACACACGCCATGCAGTTTTGCTTTTTTTTTCTGCTTAGAATATGGCCCTTTCATGCTTCTTAACAATATTTGCATGCATGCCACTTCAGGCAAATAAATAATTCGATCGAAAATGCCATCCACTCTTGAATCCTATTTGAGTTGATCCAGTCTCTGATGGAGAGCTTTTGAAGCTCCAGAAATGTTAGGACATATATAATATACAAGTTCAGCTCACAGTCTTCAAATTCGAGTCGTTAATGCCATTGCAAAAAATTAATGTTTTTTTTTTCTCACGACCGCAAATTAATTTTCAAAAAATTGTCGTGCGGCACCTGATTTTCTTTACACTGCAAGTGTTGTTAAAAATCTGGGTGTGGCCTATACGCATGTAAAAAACGGTATTTACTCGTTTATCTTGTTGTGGAAAAGTTTCCGTACGAAATGAAAATATTAAAAAATGCGTCGTGAGCCACTAAAACGGATAACAAAATCTTTTAAAGTCGATATGAGCACGTTATTTAGATATGGACCGTCTAGAGCAACCTTTCTCGTTAAAAGGGCTCAACATAGAGCAAAATCCTGCTTTCCAGGGCGTCGTCCACGTCCGTCTTGGCAGTGAGCAAATCCTTGGCAGCTCGTTCCCGGATATCGGTGCAGGCAACCGCGTTCAAGGCCCTGAAGGCAGCAAGAAGACGGCTTACCGAGTCGTGGACAAGGCTGGAAGGGGTGGTGAGAAGGCCACAGCTGTAGGACGCGTTTTACTTTTCTTCTGGCCCTTAAGTACCACGGGTCTCTGTCTTGGTCGTCTTCTGATTCCATGCGAAGCATACGAGCATATAATAGAAGCGTGCAAAAGGTTGACCGCCCTTTCAATCCTGTAGTATAGGACAGAGTCCTCTGAATAATAATAGTCACCTGTAGGTATTGTAGATGTGCGGATATGACTCGTGGATATACATCAAATTATTGTATACAAGCAGGCACGATATTTTATACACACTCGCACAATGAGGCGGAGAATCATATTTCTCCGGTCAATTTATGAAGGTCAGAGTAATATTGAGCAAGGCAGAAATACTTTCTCATCTGACGGTGTCGAAAATTACTCACGGTTAATAGCTGTTCTTGACATAGAATACTTTTATGAGCAGATCGTGTTTCTGGAGCACTGTAATTTTTATATTTTCTTTCTCCACAATTATGAAACCAGTACAAAAGAACCTTGATAATCTCTTCATAGGTCGAAAACTTGTTTTTCAAGTTACTGTCTGAATTTTTTTTTTAGAGACAACGCCTTAAAAACCTCCCTAACTCAAAGGTGTTCATCCTCAAACCTCCATACCTGTAATTTTCTGGAGCCCTTTCTGCTACTTTTTAATTGGTTCAGGAAACAGCAAATTAAAAAAATGGATGTGTTTTAAGAAAGATAAGTGAAAGACTAGTTGTGCAAATGAACTCTGCTCCTATGATGCGTTTATCTTCCTGTCAATTCATCTGAGAAGCATTTTAACGCCGCGATGAATATCATCAATTAAAATATCCTGCAATTCTTACTTTTTTCTAAAAATTCTTTTTTTTTTAAAAACTCGATACCTTCATAATACGAATTTTGCTGGCCCCTGAAGTTCGACTCAAAGAGATTTGACAATACGGTATTTTCCGTCGTCGATAAAATATCCGGTTCTTGAAAATTTAAAAGTAAGCTATTTTTCTTCAATTCTTCACTTCCATCAAAGTGATTCCATAGAATATAGAACCCACAGAGTTCAAGACTGACTGGAAATTTTTCTGCTCCGTTTTTAGAACAATCGTGTGAGTTTTTCCTTCCAAATTCGTCGGTCCTATATAGAAACCGAATTTTGGCATTAATGCTCGAAACTATTCATGTCTTCTTCTAGATGTAGAAAGCGCAAAAAAATGTGAAAGTGTATAGGTATTAGTCTATAAATTTTACAAGGCGACGACCTACGAATTCTTTAAGCAAAACTTCCGTCGATACAATCCTTTTTCTACGCGAGAAGCTTCATTTGATATTTATTCTGGGGCTGAGAATTTATCTGAAGAATATTTTTTTTTTGTCATGTCAAAGAACGGCCGCATAACAATGAGAAAATGACGCTTCCAGGAAACTTTCGGTGGGAAATGAAATGATCATTTCCAGAAATCCATGACTTGATCGTCATTTCGACTCCGCGACGAGAAAATGAATGTGCTTTCAAAGAGAAAATCCTCTTCAGATTGTTTCCTCATTTTGCCTTTTTTTTTTGGGTCCCTCGATTTTTACTGCTTGCCGAGATTTATTCATTGGGGTTTGCTGAGAATAACGCGGAAAAGAGGGAGATATGAGACTTGCCCCTCAGGGAAGCCTGCGGCAGTGACATGATGAAACCCCGGAAACGCGGCATTCGACGACAAGGCGAGACTCTTCCGGTCCACGTTGTTGGCTTTCAGCTTTTGCGACCAATCGGTTTCCAGGTCAGTTTTCGCTGAACTGTTACGCACAAGCTGTTCCTCAACTGCGGAGATCATTTCCTTCAGACTGACCCTGATATTTTCGCCCAGACGCCTTTCCTGCGTGAAAAAAAACGAAATCAAATGACGAGGGTTCTTCGGGCTTTCCGATTTTTTTTTTCATGAGCCGCAAATAAAACTCAAAATTAACACTGTGAAGTTGTCATAC
This sequence comes from Notodromas monacha, assembly GCA_905338405.1. NCBI lineage: Eukaryota > Metazoa > Arthropoda > Ostracoda > Podocopida > Cyprididae > Notodromas > Notodromas monacha. The sequence goes on along the minus strand of CAJPEX010001256.1, from coordinate 38,918 downwards.
CCAATTTACATTACTTGATTTATTTGGGGCATTTATTCAGAAAATTTCCACTGTTACAGTGCATGGAATCTGTCACCTATTAAATCTGAAATTGAATGTATATTTTCATTGGATTTGATTGAAGAAGAACTCGGTTTGCAGGGGTAAACTTTAGCCAAATTCGTGAAATAATCAGTTTGAAAAGTAAATTTTTCAGAGAAAGAACACGTTCAAGCAATACTCTCAAATTGCATACATAGCTGTTGAAGTTCATTTCCTTATAGACGTTTGCTGAATAAGAGAATAAATCAGATCAAACTAAAATTTCTTAAGCAGCTTGAAATTCTGAATTTTAGAGTCTTTCGAATTCTCTCAAATTACATATTGATTTCCCGAGCGAATCAGAAACTAAAATAAAAAGTTGAAGAATAGCAAATTACTGTTTTAAGAGCAGCAACAGACAAAAAATTGACTGTTCAAAATTAAATCAAGAACTTGAACCAATATTGCATGCTGATCAAGCTATGAGTACGTGCAAAACCGAAAAATTTGAAGTTGTAGACCACGGGCATTGCACTCATTCAGTAAAATTGAATTTTGACCCCCATACACAATATATACAATTAATTCTGCACGCCGAATTTCCGGCATAATCTTCCCTTCCTGTTTCAAAAGCTATAGTTCCTTGTGATAATCCTTCGAAAATGTAACCAGTTGTGCAGAAAAGTGATAGTAATTGTTCCTCGAGGTGAGGAAAAAACCTGTTCCACATTTTCGGAATGAACTGGAAATACATTGCATTAAAAAGAGTTTTTTTTTCTAGTGGAAGAACTGGGAAATATAATACAACGAAGGTCTAACCCAGGGATTTGTAACTTGTAATGCTTTGATTTAATTTAAAGCGGCATGCATTTACATTTTCTCTAAAATTGAGCTTCAATGAATGTATTTAAATGCTTCAAAAATTACGTTGAAACATTAATTTGCTGATTAAATTACGTAATCTGGTGGACGAGTACTGTAATTGAAGATTTGGCGCCACTACTGCGACACAACAGAAATCTTAATTTACCTGCTAAGCACTCTCATATCCACAATCCAAAGAACAAGTCCTGCAAATTAAACTCATCTCATTCAAGTTAATGAAAGATATTTATCTTCGAGACAGCACCGTCGCAGAAAATACAGTTCTCGTCCTCGCCCGATGATTGCGCCGGTATTGTGTCACAACAAGCCTCCACTTCAAAGATGTCGTCTTTTAAAATTCATTTTTTCCAATTCCTTTTTTTTTTTTTTTGAAAATGAAGCGTACTTCTTAAAACCACTCTTGACACGCATGTTCCCACAGCAATTTCTGCAGAGGATAACCCGCGGCGAACAGTTGGGGTTCTCTTCAGAAAACCCCACCTTATGCAAATTGCTGTACCTTGGTTATTCAAAACTGATGAACTCTATCTCACGAATGAAAAAAAAAAAAGAATATACCGCGAAAGGATTCTGCGTTTGACAGGAGAAATAAATTACTTTGGACACAATGCCTTTAAGGTGCCTCGGATGAAGAATTCATTTGAAAATCTCTGTGCAGTAAATAAATTCTAAATGTGTTCGCCGGCACAAATTTCTTACTCAATTGAAACCTTATATATTCATTGAAATGTTTTAGTTATTCACCTGATTCAGTAATGCTTCAGCAAAATCCGCTGTATTTTCAATGCCTGGGCGTCTTGTCCGAAATTTCAGGCATTCGGATGCCAACCAAATTGGCACAGAGCTCTGAAGCATGGCTTTCTCCAGACGTCGTTGTTCAGCTCGCAACAATTCTGGATCGGAGAAAAAAATGTCATCGATTAAAGTTTGAAATATTGAATAAAATTCACCATCAGGCGACGACTGCTTTTAATTATGCTGCAACAATAAATTCGTAAAAAAAATGAAAAGCCGTCGTCCAAACGGAGGTTTTCCATGCTTTTCGTTTGAAATTTTACAGCTTTCTGTTGCTGCAAAAGGTGCCGATTTCTGGCTAATTTCACGAGTACAGAAATAGTCACTTCTGGTTCTTCGGAATAAACAGTATTTTACTGTTATTAATCCAAGTAAAGCTGTTCATCAAAATCCTTGGCGTTTCAAAGATGCTCAAGCAATCAATATTCGTTCTAAACCGAAATAGGAATATGGTAAACAATCCGCTACGTTCTCAAAACATTACTTCAATGCGAGTTTCGAAAGGAATGCAATTCGGAAGTCCCTAATTAACTGTCCTTTTCACGAGGAGAGCGGAAATTGCTCCAAAAGTCGGAAGTGATGCTGCTTATCTCACAGAATAATCGAATATTTATCGTAGGTGACTTTCCAGCATGTTTTGGAAGCTATTTCCAGCGTCTTCTCAAGAATCCAGAAATTCCACTGAATTTTCGCCGGGATTGGAACCCATTGTGCAGAACCAAAGTAAGTCATTGTTCCTCGAGGCAAGGAAACAAATCCTTCCAAGGAAACTCGAAGGACATCTCATATGAAACAGAATTTTAGCGCGGCCAACGACGGAAATACTCTTCTTCAATGGTTCAAATCTACCTTCGACGATGACGTGAAGCAAAATACGTTACATCTGAAAGGAATAAAATCAAGTGACACAGCTAGGCCTGCATAGTACGTGACTTTGAAGTGACGCAAGTGTAGGAAAACCATTTCTCAGAGGTTCCTGTGAACATCTACTCCAAGAAATAGTCCCTTTGAACATTTAATGGCGAAGCTGCGACCCGGAAACTTTCTTGGGATGCGTGTCACCCACTACTGAATTACGTCAAGCGTGTTGTAAATAATGAATGTCTCATGAATATAGGTGTTCATTATAAGCAGTGATTTTTTTTGTAAATTTATCTGGGCAAGAATGAAAGGATCGCTTCCGAATCGCAAAAAACAGCTGTTCGCGTTTTCAATTGAGCTTCAGTGGACATGCATAAATACCTGTGAAGCTCTTCGTGGGATAATGCAATTTTTTGCCCAATTTCAATCTCTACAGCGAAAAGTCAAAATTTATTCCGAAGTACGACCATTTGAAAAGCGCAATTTTGCTCTCGAAAATCAATTCAGATGCATGCATTAATAATTGTACGAGACGAAGGACAAAACAGCTGATTTTCAAACGGAATATACATCATCTTCTCAAAGCCTGTCTATTTCTTTAAAATTGATCATTATCCAGAAACTCCTTCATTTGTGTTAGGAATAAACCAATCCTGTCAGACCTCCATAATATATGTTTAATCTTACGCATAGACTCAGAAAATCTGAAGATTTAACGATTAAATCCCTGAAAAAAGAAGGAAAATTGGTAGATCTAATTATTATGGCAGCTGAAATGGTTCATTAGCTGCTTGAACCAGAACGCAATATTTTACACGCAGCTTTTGCGTCATTAATTACATCATCGTCTACATGTACCACTAAATTTTAGCCTGTTTTCAGAGCAGGGAATTTCACTAAATCTTGTATATATAAGGGAAAAAAACAGGGGGGAAAAAACTAAACAGATTGGGTGAAAAAGAATCTTCTCAGAAATAAAAACTCACGTAATTCCTCTCTCATGTCTTCCCATTCGCGATGGAGTAAAGTTCGGAAACTTTCCAAATCCCTGGAACGTTCCGCAAGTCCTTGCGTAGTGTTCTCCTGATTACGCGACGCTAACGCAGCAACCAGTTGTGCTCGCTGTTGACATTCCTGTCGCAGTCTGCGTTTCCCCGCAAGAAAAAAATATATGCACACAAAAAACATTTTCATATTTAGAGTTATTCAATAGTGGATACTGTGATGACCCCCAGATGCGGACATAATTGGTGCATCAAGAGTGTCCCTAAGTTGAATTGACCCTGAGCCGAGTCTCGTTTTCCCATAGAATTATAAAATTTTTAGTTGGTGTTTTATGGAGGAAATATTCTTCAGAATTTCATGAAAAAAATTGTTTGCCACTTGAATTTGAATTAGTGAATGCATTTTCAACTCAATAAGAACATTTGGAGCATTGAATAGTGTATATCTGTACTGTAAATTGAAATGTTGGCATCTACAAAAATAACATTCAAGTGAAAAAAATGCAGAAGTCCCTCTATGCTGGAACTAATTTTCTAAAATTAGCTAAATGGATGGTAAATTGGTGAGAGAAATGCCCAAGAACTTTTCTTACATCAATTTTAGGGTTGGAATATCTGTTTCTTGTAATTTGGCAAAAAATTCATTCGCAATTTTATTTAAAAAATGTCCCTATGTCGAGTCAGTGTCCTCAAGTCAGGCCTTTTTTAAATAAATTTTTAATGGAGAAATACGTGTCTCTTAGTCAAATTGTCCAAAGGTCAAAATAATGTACGAAGATGGACTAGTCGAGAAAATGACTCGGCTGAAAGAAATACCTAAATGGACAAATGGACTAAATGGACCTAAATGGTCTCACTGCTGTATTTCGAAAAGAAACCGCACTCGTGAAAATTATATTTGACGCGTGGGTACTGGAGATATTTTTCGCTGCAAAAGTCGGCGGGAATTAATCAAATATTATGTCCAGCGTCATTTTTCTTTTGCACCTGAGCATGCAGGTATATATGCCGTTTGCAGGTTGAATATGAATGATATTTTTTTAGCACGCGATTGACGGTTGTTTCTCCAAACACGTTCATGTCAACGTCCATAAAGTTTTTGCGAATTTTTTTTTAATAAAAGATGAATTAATCAATAAGTTGATCAATTACCACATGAATGTCCTATCGTCGCTTGAATTAGAACTACGTACGCAGTATTTTCTTTCCTCGGCTAACTTCAGATCCAGTCATCTCTCAATTATAATAAAGAACATAGCTTATTTTTCTTGTTATCTTTCGATTAAGATTTTCGAATAAGCTCGATTTTGCCTCGTGACAGCAGCACTGACATTACTATTTTCAATTTTTTTCAATTTTGAATGAACCGTATACATTCAGATCACAGGAATGCTGATTAATCAATTCAGAAAGTATATCCTTTCAAGAAATTGTTGAACTTGTACATTATGAATGGAAGTCATTGTTACCCAACGTCTACACTTCAGAATTTTCAATTTAAACTTGCTCAACTTGTCAGGAGAAAACATACTTAAATGGAGAAGCTCTTCGAGAGAAAATCTGTATGCGTTATTAACTTCCGCTGATAATTTTGAAACACGATTTATTTCAAAAATGTAGTTCCAACAAAAATCGGGATAATTAAAAGTATCGTTGGTCTTTCTCTTTTCCAAATCGCTCCTCGAATATGCACCATGAAAAATCGGAAAGAATACTCACGCTTCGGATTCTTTAACAAGAAAAGAAGTTTCAGCACAGGCGTCTTCATTTTTTGCCGTCCACGACACCACGTCCGCCCTGCCGCGCCAAATGCCGCCTTGGATCGCCGCCCTTTCATTGTGCGTCGTCAAAGCATTCGGCTTGAGTTTCTCGGGCTGTCTCCGATCCCTTTCGTCTCCGAGATATTCCAGCATCTGAATATTTCAGAGTGATTTTCTTTTAAAATTGTGTTCTTCGTGAAAATAAGCAATTCGACACGAAGCGATGGATGATGAAGGACCAAACAGGAATTTTCTTCGTAATGAGACATAAGTATTCTGATGTTTATGAGATCATCAAAGCATCAAGAAGAGTTGGTGGAATTTTTTTTATTCGAAAATTAGCTTCCTCACAATTTTACAGCTCCTCCCATCATATATAATTTCCGTGAATGGGCCCTTTATTTCTCAATATATTTTACCCGATTGAAATCGAGGATTGTGAAAATTTACTGCGAATTCGGGCACTTGAGATATTAGTTCAATAATTTTTGCCGGATCATGCGATGGAAAGCTTTAGACTACAATCAGTTTCGTTCCTTTAAATTTTAGTTTTGAAAATGCTTTCGTGATTCCTCAATTCTCTCTCCAGAAACCGCCCAAGTATAGGAAAGCCGTGTTTCATATTTTCAAAGTCAGAGAAATTTTCAGCGAAAGAAATGTTTCACATCAACATACAGCGTATCACACGCCGATTTTTAGCAATTGTCTTTTGTAATTTATGGTATGCTTAATATCTTGAATCTATTTTGAAACCCTTCCGCGCGTCACGTCGATTCACTCTTGTTCGCATCCACTTTGAAAAGAATATTGATTTAAAAAACTCAAGCGATAGTCTGGATTTCGTTGCATTCAAACTCGTGTCACAAGGAAGTTCTGTAACGGAATACTGTACCCTGTTTGAGAACAGAGACGAAGGATCCCTCACCTGACCTCGGACCAGGTCATGTCTTCAACAAGACCTCATCGATCAAACTTCTCGAAAGTCCATATATATAGTGAGTGGGTCTCGTCATGCGCTGAAAATATTCATATTTCTGCCTACTCGCATTTTTCCAATTCACTAGTACGGGTTTTTGAACACACAACTAAAACGGATCAATCCTTGAAGGAAAACTTGAGGGTCCGTATACCCTGGGGAAACTTTTTCGATGTGAGTTGCAATGATGCATGGAGGATTTCGACCTTCATGGGAAAAAATATACGATTCTTCAAAAGATCGGTGCACTTGATAAAACTTTGCTTTTGACTTTGTTGGGATGAAGAAAAATTGAAAAAACTGCTCAAAGACTGAGCGCGTTTAAACTATAAAGAAACTCAGGTGAAACTTTTCTGAAAAGGAATTTTTTCTTGTATCACATTCAATGGTGGAAACCCACTATTTTCTAGCGATTCGTCAACTCATAAGCGAGGTATCTTCAACCGGCAGAGGATTGTTTTCAGCGATTTAGCTTTCCGAGAAAATATGTCTTCCTCATTTTCAAATCGTAAATCTCTCGCAAAATTTCAGGAACAAGGAGAAAATGAAAAATATACAGGTTGTATATACCGTATTTCTTTCAGCCTAGCCAGTTTCTCGACTAGTCCATCTTCGTACATTATTCTGGGAGCTACGTTAATGTTCTCGTTAAAGTAATTTGGCGCGAAATGATGTTCCTTCCAGCAGTTCTGAAAGTTGATGAACCGCGAATGTAAATATTTTCTGAAAGTAAAATGAATTCAGCAGGGCGAGAGCAAACTCACATTCGCGCAGATTCTTCATCGATGCTGAGTAATCTTTCCATTTGCTCTGTTCTCAGTTATTCCAACATTTTGACGATGAGCATGAATTACTGGATTGTAAAAATCCTGGTACACTAGTACAATATTCTGATGCTGATTTGCGTAAATATTTTGATATTTGTCGTGTTTTTTCTGGAGCAGGAGATTTGATATTTTATCGTCCGTGAAGAATATACACACTACTTGTTAACTTCCCAAAATGAAATTGTAAACCTTTGGAATTCCATTCATAACTATAACCTGCTCCATCAAATTTGAATGTGAATCAAATTTTTGCTTCATGATGCAAACAATTCCTATTTGGAAGCATTTTTAGTCTTCGAAATGTGAATTTAGCAAGTTGCCTCAAAAAACGAAATTTCTAAAAATCCACGCTTCATCTCTGCATGTTTAAAACAATTCGACAAAACCCAACCTGGAAGAAATCCGAATGCGATTCTTCGAGCTTCAGGCGACACCTGTGTAGCAACAACGAAATTCCTGGTTATAATACCGGGAATTCGATGATTGCAGTGGAATTTATAACCATGAGATGTTGCTAAAAAGGGAGGTTTCTTCCTCTGAAGCTCTGAATTGAGCTTGACCTATTGATCCAAGTGACCTTTTGTTTCGGGAACGGAATTTAGCGAAAAGCCCTGCCACTTCAAAACCCGCGGGGGGGGGGGGCAACAGATTACATCTTCTGCGTTCTATAGATCATGAACAGGTTCGCACCGTTGCCAAAAAAAAGAAGCTTTTTTCTCTCCGCGCTTGCTATTGCTATCCTGTGTATAGTATAGTGCATGGTGGCAGGGTGAATATCACGCTTCATAAACCCTGAAGATGTTAGGAGCGAATCCCCAAGTGTTGTATACCCCAGGAGCACCCAACAGGCCCTCCTTAGCTGCCAGCTATATAGAAACGAGATGCGAACGCTTAGCACTAAGGAAACAATTTTGCAGAGGATCGAGCTTGCAGCTGGTGCCGAGGCCCTATTCTTGGGGATTTTGATACTTGCCCCCGCGAGCTTTTTTT
>CAJPEX010001256.1:0-29753 GCA_905338405.1 Notodromas monacha | reverse complement strand
ACTGAATTTCCCCGGAAGATCATTTAGACGGCTTTATTGCCGCCAGATGGTTTTGGCCATTTGTCTTTTTGCATGCCAATTTTTATTGGCGTGTGCATTCTGCAATATAATCCCCTGTTGGGAAATTACCCAATAAAGCATGCAAAAAAACAAGACTCTGAAGTCGTATTGCAAATAATGTATTACAGATGGATTTTCCTTGCACTCTACCTTATGGCCTGATCTTGATTTAATTTGAATATAGGCACATCAGCCGATCTCTCTCTCTCTCCCTCAAGAATTCTCAAAACATCCGACCTAAAAATCTAATGTGAAAAGAATCATTGTTTCCCCATCTTTAAATTCAGCTACAACTTACAGCACGTCTGATTCCAGACATTGATTGGGTTTGGAGTGGATGAAAAAGACGTGACACCAATCAAAACATCCGGCGGGAAAATTCCTTGTTTTCTCCTTAATTCAAATAAGAAAAAATAAAACCATCCTCTCATCTGTTTCATCTAAATCCTCCCGGAAATTTCTACGCCTTGAGCCCCTCAGAGATTTTATTTTTCACTTTGAATCAATTAAATTGAAAAGAAACAGACCCCGCTTGACAATGGATTTAATCCGTCCTTGGTTGCGTAATTTTCCTCTCGAGGTCTCGTACGCTAATGAAATCATAAGAAATATTAGCAATGAAACCATTTTTATACAAAGCTATTTCAGTTGCAAACAGTTGCGGCGGTGAAAAAAAATGAAGACAGTGAACTTGATACTAAACGAATATCGCATTTTTCGAAGAAGAACATAAAATCATGGTCACATTTTGTTTGCATACAGCTATAGACTATAGAGTCTTGATTTTTAGGTATACACAGACAGTTTCAGGTGATTTTCGACGCGAAGAGTTTCGTTCTGATTCTAACAAGAAAATGTTTTTATTTAGTTGCCATAGACTATAATAAGTCTCATCGCAATTCATTTGAGAGAAAAAAATTCCATTCAAAAAATTGAAATGAACTTTCGGAAGGGACAGAACTAGTGAATGTGCTGCTTTCATCTCAAAAATTAATTCCGTTGATGCAAGTAAAAATGCATGTCTTGGGAAGCTTACTTGTGTTAGTATTAAGAAAAAGCGCTTTTAATTGTCTTTGACTCGACAGTCGCAAATTTTGTAGGAACAGCTGTTTGTCTGAAAAATACTTATAAAAATATCCCTTATCTACCTTACTTTGGCTGAATATGGGATTTTCAAGTTGGATGCCCGTTCATCCTAAATCTTCCTTTCATATTTCGAATACTTATTTGACGAGAATCAGTTGCTACATGAATTCGTCGAAAAACCCTTCTCACCTCCAAAACCATCAAAAATTCAATTTTTTCTTCAAATTTCTCTCAGTTTCCATATCTAGAAATGAAACTAACTTAAGTAACTCCAGTAAGGGTTAGAATTCATTTTTGAGTAATTTAGAATACTCTTCTGCGAAACAAGTAGGGTTTATTTTCGCAGTGACCCTCTCAGAATGGAAATTCACGAAATTACGGAAATAAGTGCAAGGGTCAGTCAACCACACACAAAAGAATTAAAAAAAAAAATAAGCAAGGAACATCATAAAGTATCTCATAGCCTCTCCTTTTTCTTATAATTACAGCCCTGCCGCCCGCGTTCTTCGCAATACCAACAAAATGAATGAAGACAGCTGAGCCAGTTTCCTTTGCCAGGGAGTCAATCATTGCTCCTGCTTTCGCCCCTCACCTCGCGTTTCTGCTCTCAAGTTCCGGTTGCAATTCGGGGCTGTGGAACACCAAAGGGACTTTCAGAATTTCTCTCAATTTCGATGTAACATATGGATTGAAAAATATTTTCCAATTCCACACATCGTTCGGAAGATGCCGATTTCATTCTCAAGAAAAAAATCTTTTCGAAACATATTTCGAAGCAGTCTATAGGAGCTATCCGGTTACAATATATTTTGTTACGACACAATCGGATTTCGCTCCGTTGGAGAGAGAAAATCGATGGAATTTTCTGCGATTTCGACGAGAGAGCCTTTCGATTCCTTGGACGAGACTGATTAAGTCAATCCTCCAACTTTTTAGGGTTTTTTTCTGGATTACAGAAGGAAAAATGCGCTTCAGCCGGGATAAAAAGTGAGGGAACTTTTTTCAAAGCAAAAATGACGCGACTGTGGCTTATTGTGAGTTGACGAGAAAAGGCTTTTTTTTTATTCTCTAAGTCTGGGTTCAAAAAGACGCCTGCAATAAATCTTAGAACCGGATCTTCTTTCATCTCTTCTTCCATTATTATTTACTTCTGGGAAAGGATTTTTGCGGATGCTTCTGCACACACACACAAAATCAATCCATGAACTGCTGCTGGAAGATTCATTCTTGTTGAAAATGGAACTTTTCCATCGTGCACCAAATTTTATCCCCAAGACTTTAGAATAAAGAAGAGTGGAAGAGAAAAGTACTTCCTCAAAATCAAGTTTCTTTTTTTACAAAATTGAGCTTATTACAAAAGTGCAAAAAACTGTTAAAGTTGGAGAGAGTCAAATAAAACTTGTCAATTGGCAGGTGCGTGACCTGCCAACAAATAAGTGCATATATGTTTTTCTCAAGCACAGAAACTATTTGAGCTTATTACAAAAGTGCAAAAAACTGTTAAAGTTGGAGAGAGTCAAATAAAACTTGTCAATTGGCATGTGCGTGACCTGCCAATAAATAAGTGCATATATGTTTTTCTCAAGCACAGAAACTATAAACACACTTTTAAGTATAGTAGTTTCACAATTCAAGATTTTGCAAGTCAACAAAAACTCAAAAAGGCTTCGACGTATGAGTAAGTTGTAAAATAATTAAAAAAATTTTGGTGCAGCTTGGCAGGAACTTTTAAACACACTTCTCAACAGTGGCAAACTTGACAGTATGACAGGGAATGATATTGCTGAAAACATTTCCTCACCTTTTTATGCCATTTTGGTCCCCACTGCTTTGAGGGATTTTTTACATTACAGAATTTTTTAGAAGCTCCTTTTGAAAAAGGCACCTTGAGGGGATGCAAAAAGCCACGGGATGTTATCTTGTGAACCTTGGGGCCAATATCTTTCGAGTTTCCCACATTTGGTGGGCATATTAGGTTGTAAAAGGTTGTCAAATTCCTGCTTTAGCAGGGCACTTTTTGTTCCCCATAAATATGTGGGTCATTTTACTGAATTTCCCCGGAAGATCATTTAGACGGCTTTATTGCCGCCAGATGGTTTTGGCCATTTGTCTTTTTGCATGCCAATTTTTATTGGCGTGTGCATTCTGCAATATAATCCCCTGTTGGGAAATTACCCAATAAAGCATGCAAAAAAACAAGACTCTGAAGTCGTATTGCAAATAATGTATTACAGATGGATTTTCCTTGCACTTTACCTTATGGCCTGATCTTGATTTAATTTGAATATAGGCACATCAGCCGATCTCTCTCTCTCTCCCTCAAGAATTCTCAAAACATCCAACCTAAATATCTAATGTGAAAATAATCATTGTTTCCCCATCTTTAAATTCAGCTACAACTCGTAGCAAGTCTGATTCCAGGAATTGATTGGGTTTGGAGGGGATGAAAAAGACGTGACACCAATCAAAACATCCGGTGGGAAAATTATTTGTTTTCTCCTTAATTAAAAATAAATAAATGAAACCATCCTTTCATCTGTTTCATCTAGATCCTCACGGAAATTCCTACGCCTTGAGCCCCAGAGATTTTATTTTTCACTTTGAATCAATTAAATTGAAAAGAAACAGACCCCGCTTGACAATGGATTTAATCCGTCCTTGGTTGCGTAATTTTCCTCTCCAGGTCTCGTACGCTGATGAAACTATTTCAGTTGCAAACAGTTGCGGTGGTGAAAAATAATGAAGACAGTGAACTGGATACTAAACGAATCTCGAATTTTTCGGAGAACAAGACAACTTGGTCACATTTTGTTTGCATACAGATACTGTATAGACTATGGAGTCTTGATTTTTAGTTACACGTCAGACAGTTTCAGGTGATTTTCGACGCGAAGAGTTTATTTCGGATTCTAACGACAAGCATTATTTATTTAGTTGCCATAGACTAGAAGTACCGCAATTCATTTGAGAGAAAATTTTTTGCATTAAAAGAATTGAAATGAACTTTTGGATGGGCGGAAAAGTGAATGTGCGGTTTTCATCTCAAAAATTAATTCAATTGATGCACATGAAAATGCATGACTTGGGAAGCCTACTTGTTTTACTATTAAGAAACAGAGCTTTGTCTTTGACTCGAAAATTGCACATTTTTTAGGAACAGCTGTTTGCCTGAAAAACATTTATAAAAATATCCCTTCTACCCACTTTGCCTGAAACTTATTCGCGTGGATTTTCTAGTACGATGCCCGTTCATCAATAAATCTTCCTTTCATATTTCGAATACTTATTTGAAGAGCATCAGTTACTGCATGAATCCATCGAACAACCCTTCCAACCTCCGAAACCTTCAAAAATGCAATTTTTTCTTCAAATTTCTCCCGGTTTTCATTCCTAGAAATGAAACTAACTCACGTACCTCAAGGATGGGTTAGAATTCATTTCTGGGCAATTAAAATGATCTTCTGCGAAACAAGTCGGGTTTATTTTTGCAGTGACCCTCTCAGCATGGAAATCCACGAAATTACGGAAATAAGTGCAAGGGTCAGTCAACCACAAAAAAAAAAATTACCAAGGAACATCATAAAGTATCTCATAGCCTCTCCTTTTTCTTATAATTACAGCCCTGCCGCCGCGTTCTTCGCAATACCAACAAAATGAATGAAGACAGCTGAGCCAGTTTCCTTTGCCAGGGAGTCAATCATTGCTCCTGCTTTCGCCCCTCACCTCGCGTTTCTGCTCTCAAGTTCCGGTTGCAAATTGGCATGAAGACAGGCGGGGCTGGGGCTCAGGGCCCGCAACTTGGGTGGCTTTTCTCGTCCAGAAGAAGAAGAAGGAAAGAAAAAAAGGACGTTTCGGCGGAGATTTGCGAAAATAAAATCCGAAAATATACGGCTCATCATTAGGCATTTCTAAAATAACGATCATTAGTTAGGATTTAGACTACAGGGTACAGCAGAAAGAATTTGACTCGAAGTCGTAATATTTAAAATAAATTGCCTCTTGCTTCAAATTAGATATTTAATGCTTTGGATTGAAAAAGTTTCGACTCAACTACCGCAAGTTTATGTCAAAAGAATCCATCCACGAAATAAGTTTGGTGAAATTCATCCCCTTCTATTTCAACGTCCCATTAACCGATTTGAAAGCAACTTTAAATTCAGTGAATTATGATAGCTAATTGTAAACGCTTTGGACTAATTCATGGTATTGTCTGGCTGATATGATATATTTTTGCATTCCCGAGGGGCATAAAGTTTATGTTCGCTTCCGTGAGAATTTTGAGGGAATAAATTGATGCATTGCAGCTATTAAAAAAATTATGCATTTTCAAAGTTGAAAAATGAAAGGGCGTGCCTCCTTAATTTCTTCATCGGCTTGTTTTTACTCTTCTTGATACGCTGCTTATCTTTTGAAAATTAGCATCCCACTTCGGGTAGTCAATTTTTCCCATCAGTTCATAACAGTTGAATGCTTTTGTGTGTGTTGAAAATAAGATCTCATTGCGTGAGAAATGTCAGGCATGCTGTGAGTTATTATTTGAAAAAATCACAGGATTTTTCTTCGTAGGAAATATTTGCTGTGGGTGAAGTTTATTTTTTATTTTTTGGGAGGCACACTCAAATCGTTTGCTGCTAATACAATTCCATGCAATGACTGCAGAGTGCCATTTTTAGTCCTAGATATACGCACCTTTGAGGTAGAAATGCTCAACTGCCCCTACCAAAATAAATAGACTAATTGTTTAACAATCAAAATGATAATTAAAAACGCTTCTTGTTAGATTTTCAGGAGGAAACGATAAAAAAGTGAGTATTCGGCATGGACCGTATAGCCTTAAAGAAAAGAAAAAACATGTTATAGAGGAAGAAATTTAGTCGAAATCACATAAGATGAATATAAATGAAAAATAAAGGAATTTCCAGAAGATATAGTTTTTTATGAGAAGTTCTCACAGACATGCATCAAAAAGTTTTTGACAAGCCAAGTGCTTGTAGAAATTTAGTCGAAATCACATAAGATGAATATAAATGAAAAATAAAGGAATTTCCAGAAGATATAGTTTTTTATGAGAAGTTCTCACAGACATGCATCAAAAAGTTTTTGACAAGCCAAGTGCTCGAAACTATATTCGTCTTGATTTATAATTCATTCACACCCAGAGAGAAAAGAGTTCCACATCAATCAAGTGCTAAGAATGCCACGAATTCTGCAGGTTTCTTCCGATTCTTCGATTCTTTTCTTCCCCTTATATTGCTTCGGAACGATTTTTTCCTGCTTTTCTTTTCTATTTGCAGACCAGCGAAATTCGGAGAGACTTTTTATTTATTGCTGCATATCTCGCTTTTTCTGAATCTAAAAAACTGTGAGTAATTATTAGAGCTTATCTTTTAGCTTTCCCTTGATATCCGATCAGTTCTTCAATTTTAAGTTAATTGATCCTTTCTTCATTCAAATTTTCATTTATATTTTCGGGGATTTACATAGACAAATTTTTTTAAAGAGATTTCGGCGTTAATGTTTTTCATTTTAATTTTAATTGTAGAAATTTAGTAGAAATCACATAAGATGAATATAAATGAAAAATAAAGGAATTTCCAGAAGATATAGTTTTTTATGAGAAGTTCTCACAGACATGCATCAAAAAGTTTTTGACAAGCCAAGTGCTTGAAACTATATTCGTCTTGATTTATAATTCATTCACACCCAGAGAGAAAAGAGTCCCACATCAATCAAGTGCTAAGAATGCCACGAATTCTGCAGGTTTCTTACGATTCTTCGATTCTTTTCTTCCCCTTGCTTTGAAACAATTTTTTCCTGCTTTTCTTTTCTATTTGCAGACCAGCGAAATTCGGAGAGACTTTTTATTTATTGCTGCATATCTCGCTTTTTCTGAGTCTAACAAACTGTGAGTAATTAGTAGAGCTTATATTTTAGCTTTCCCTTGATATCCGAAGTCAAGAAGTTAAAATTCAATTAACTAGGAAAGAAGTAAGTTTAAAAGTAAATATAAAAGCCCCTAAATGTATCTGTTTAAAAAAATTTCTCTAAAGCCGCAATTACAAAAAGTAAAATTAAAATTATTTTTCTTAGTTCTGGAAACCAATTTCATAGTCAAATTCTAAGAATTTTCTCGAATGTAGAACACGATTCTCTTTGAAATTTTTTCTGGCTTGAACGATGAAGCATGCATTTCAGAGATATGCTTTCATATTCCTGTGTCTCTTGCTTTTTTGTTTTCTTCCGGGTTCGGGTTCGGCTGATCCCTGAAGTCTCCCAGAAACCCAACACGTGGCTTGCTGCGTTTAGTCATCCGGGGCAAGTGTCGAGTTTAATCATCAGGCTTTTCTCCGTCTCTTATTGTTCTTATTCCTTTTCTTCATGTCTCGCGGATCGGCGACAGGATGAGAACTGACGGCTTAGTTTCCTTCCTTCCGTTTCTTTCCCAATGTCTGTTACTGTATTCTTCTTGTTTCTTGATATATGCTGCATGTATTTTTTATTTTATTTTTTCGTTTGACGGGGTTATTCTCACGCAGATTCACGCACTTGTGCTCTAGAGTCTAGAGAACGTCACTAGGTCTTTATAGACCAAGGGACAAGACACGAGTAGCATTATGAACACCAAGAAGTCACACGTCATTCTTACAGACCCGAGCACTTTACGCTCCCTCAAATATAGAAACAGAGACAAGGTTGGGGAGAAGAATCGTCGACTTCATCCATTTATTTTTCATGAAACTTCGAAAGTATTAATCATATTTATTTTAATTTTGAATGGCGTAGTCATCGCTTTTATAGCAATCATAAATTTTAATCGTGATCTGTCAGATCAGTATCTGGATTTGGAGCTTAAAGAGGCATGTTTTGATGCCTTGGAAACGTGAAGGTAATTTAAATATTTGTGTGGTGCCTCACGTTTTTTTTCATTCGCTTCTTCAGTTTGAAAATACTGTATATCATAAAATAATTTTTTTCAATGAAAAGCCAAAAAGGACTCTTCAGTATCTTGAATATACTGCGTGATCAAAGCCGTAAAGGGACTTTGTCTCTTTCAAAAAAATAATTAATGCGTAGAAGCCTTATACTTTTTTCAAAATAAATGTTGAAGGAATACAGTAATAAGGTAATAGGAGGAATCCGATGGCCATTATTTCTGACGTGGATCAATCAGATTAGCGCAGATCATTCTTCACTTTCCGATCATCACAAATGTCAGTGCTCGAAACACAAAATAATCAGGTGTGAGATCCGAAAAGTTTAAATAACACAGTTTTAATTTTTTTTTTTCAGCGAGTCTTCCTGGAATCTTTTGGGTCTGCTGGCGTCTGTCTCGCTTTTGCTCGTTTTATTCTCTCTTTTTTTTTAAAGTCGTATTCCTCGCAAAGAAGGTAGGGATTAAAGGTAGTAAGGAGTAGAATACTTCTCTTTCATATTTTCTTTCTCGATGGCAGCATTTTGACGAACCCAGTGGGTCGTCAGCGAAGGAGAAGAACCCAGGAGCAGACTTGCCGGTGCCGCGCGGCACTTCAGTATGAAGTGAAGAATTGGGTTCCCGAGCGGATCCTCGGATCCTCACGGCACAGTCGCGTCTTGGCGTGAGGTTCGGATGTACCTCGTGTTTGCCCAAAGATTCAGAGAATGAGACAAGTCCTGTTATGTTTCATACACATATATAGGACTCATCTGAAGGTTGTGTTACAGCCCTGTATAGTGAATGCAGTGCTGTTGCCGATCGTAGCATATACTCATATACGCATTTTAGAGCAGAGAAATTCGAGAGTCGAATCGCTTCGCAAAACCAATTTTCACGCATGGAAAGGTGGAATTTTTGGTTCGGATATAGGCCCGTGGGATGTATATGAAAATGTTTCGAGACAACTTCAGATAATAAGCATTTATTCAAAAGCAAAAAAATATTCCACGGCACCCTTCGGTGTTATTTTCAGTCTTCTTGCTGTGAGTTTTTCTGTTGTTCTTCAATGTTCCAGGAAGGTATATCTTTTAGATATTTTCCGTCTCAGGCAGTGAAACTATATGAAAATCTCTGTGAGCTCGGATTCTATATACAGAGGCCGGTAAATAGTTCATGCTTGAAGAATAATCAGGCAATAAGTTGAATTATTCTTCTTCGGTTTGAGTAATTAATTGCCACGAAATCGAACGACGAAGAGTCCATAAAGTTGTCTCACTTTTAAAACAGGAGGGATTTTGTATAGTTTTTTAAATGCATTCTAACAATAACTATAAATTCTGAGAACCGGAGTTTCGTCTTAATTTTGAAATCAGATTCATCTTTTCAGAGATATTGGATAACAAATTTTTAGTTTCAGTAATCTAACAAATTATCTTGTCCATTCTTTATACCTGGATATAATATCCAATTGATCAGCGTTCTGGTACACCGGGAAATGATCTACGAAATTACGATGCTTCGAAAAATAATTTTTGGGAAACCATTTGAATTCTGCGGTTTCTACATAAAATTAAGGTGAATTATACTCAATATATGGGTTTTTTATAGGGCTAATACATGGAGAATGAAGGCTATAATAAGTACTGTAATGCGCTTTCAGACGGTATACGTTTTAGAATATGTAAATCAACACTATAAGAAATAGACGATTATTTATTTATTTTCCCTGATGTGCTCTATGTATTCGCAGGAGAATAAATTGCTTCATTCGCGCTTGTCATGTTGAAGAAGGTTTTCCGCCAAACCGGCTGCTAATAGCAACCCACTGAAACTGCATATTGGCCGAAGTCGGCGGTGAAGATGGGACACGGGGCTCGTCTTTCAGTGATTTTCCTAGTGATGACTATTCGTAATGTGCTGATGAGCAGTGAGACGAACGCGGAACGAGGGAGGCAAGAAAAATGTTTGGACTTCGAGAAAATCGGCGACGATGAGTTCCTGAAATTCTGCGCAAAGCTGAATAGTTCGAGCTTTTTGGAAGACGCCGGGAAAGTTTTCAAAGTGAGTGAAATCTTCATATTTGATTCAGATGGATGGCGGATTTTTTATATAACCGCAATCGACTTTACAATTAGAAAAATTAAGCTTGTGACTCGGCTGAATGACGAGATTTAGCGAATTATTCCGCTGTAAAAATTCCATCAAGAAGTGGGGGTGCCAATTTAAATCAGATTCTGTCAGTTGGTAATTCGTTCAGCAGAGCTTATATATGAATATTCTTGAGTCCGATTTTATTCTCAATCTCGAAATTCTATGATTTATGCGGAGACTCGAGGAGATTTCAGGGTTCTGAATAATGGAAATCCTTTTCCAAATCATGAATCTCACTTTAGAAGGAAATTATCATTGCAATTTTGGATCCCAGTAGGATTTTTAAAACCCGTGAAGGTTTCAAATGATCCAGTTTCTTCTGAAAATGGGACGCTGAAGTTCCTATATACCCTCAGGCAATTTTTTAGCATTCTAGGCACCCAGAAAATTCAGTCCTTCAATATTTATAAAGATTATTTTCTGACATTCACTTTGCCAAACAAAACAATTTCTTCACAAATTTTGATGGCCACAATCAATTTGTACACAATTTTTTAAAAAGTTTAATATCTTTATACATATAAGTATTAGACTTTTGAAGAAAAGCGAGTAATTTTGATGAGGATGATAAGGCAACTCTTACCCTGTTTGAACATGTTATACAGTGTGTCTTTTCTGTCAGATGGATATCGAAATTGGACTGTTTAAATAAACAGGGAATTTTTCAAAATCTCAGGCCATGACGTTGAACAAACTGCATGACTTGAAATTTTGCGTGGGATTTCAAAGACTTCTCAGACAAAAAAAAAGAAAAGAAAAAAAACGCTGCTCCCTGCCGTAAATACAAGAAAATTTCAATCCATGACGTGCTCTCCATTTATTTTTTCAATCATTTTTTTTTCGTATCAGGAGCGTATTAAACAATTACGCGAGGATCCCGACGGGAAGTTGGACCTAATTTTCGTCCTGGATGCGTCGTCGAGTGTCGGGATATCCAACTTCCGGCACGTCGTGGGATTCGTGAGCAAGCTGCTGTCGGACTTCATGGTGACGGCGGACGCCGTGCGTGTCGCTGTCGTCACGTTCTCCAACGACGCCGAACGTCAGGTGGACCACGTCACTCTTCCCGAAGAAGCAGACGTCATCAGGGACCCCGAAGACTTCAACAAGTGTTTCCTGGTGAACGACGAGTTGCCGGCTGTCAACTACACCGGCGGCAACACGCACACCGTCAAGGCCCTGAGGGAAGTTATGGTAATGTTTCCTATTCTTTTTCTTCCCGTGATTTGCGGAGAATGCGAGGAAAACCCATGAGAATCTGGTGAACTACTGTGAATTCGTCAGCAATAAATAAGAAAGAAGCGCGACAGCAGTACTTCTTTAATGCTGGACGTTTCTGGGATGTTCTGTGCGAAACGAGTACATCATTTACTCAAATGCCAGGAGATCGCTTTATACCGCACAAATACAAATTTTCTAAACAATTTCTTTAAGGTCTGATTGCAAAAATAAAAAGGGTAATGTGTGTGGCTGTGAGAACTTCCATCATGAAATCAAGATAAAAGGAAAGACGAACAATAATCTGGACCAAAAAATATCGAGGAATAACTCACAAGATGTTTCCTTTTTCGGTTTGGTCGTCCATGATATTAATTTTGACCGAAATATAAAATTAATCTGCCGGAAAAATGAATATGAATCTACGAATAATAAAAGAAAAACAGTCAACGATCGTCGCATGCATTGGTTACATTCTTTCCGTGGGAAATGGCTGGGTTTTCCTCGGTTCTTGGAGGTAATTTCCAAATGGCTGCGGAAAATTGTAATATTGGCCTGTAATTTCAAATATGCAGTGCATTGGGTCAATTCGAAATGAAAAAAAAGGCAATACGGTTGATTAGATGGTTTCGGAAGAGATTAATCTGAGCTCCATAAGTTGATCTATATTCAATTTTATTGCAAACGTTCTTCAGAATTCTGAGAAGATTCACAAAATATGCATATTTTGTGAAATATGCATGTGCATAGATTCACAAAATAGTGTGAGTTACAGCGATAAAAAAAAGTACTGTAGCCTCTCAGAAAGTCAAAAGTCAAAGAGCGATTTTTTGAATGTTTTTTTCCTTCATAATTTAAAATATTTTACGAGTCAAAAGGGGCATCACTGGGGTTCACAAACACAAGATTTTCAAAAGCAGTGTTCTATTCGTAGTAGGGATAACCCAATGGAGCAATTGCCTATCATTCTTCGCGCTTCACAATTTCAAGAACAAATCGTCAAATATTCAAGAAAAGATCGAGATATTTCTGCGAGTTATAAAAAAGAAAAAAGATAAAAATGAGTCTCAGCAAGATGATTGTATTAGTTCTCAGCATTATTTATACACGAATTTTCAAAAAAAATTTCCGTTATCTGAGAAACTGTTTTAATTTTTTTAGGTCAAATGCGCTTCTTCCAAAAAAGCGTGAGGAATTTTCGTGCACATTTCCATTGCTAGAAAATTTCTAGAAAAATGCGTTCGATGCAAAGAGCATCTTAAAAATAACCCTCTCTCTTTTTCAGTAGGGCAACCCTCGAACAACCAGAAAATTGGCATTCGTCGTTTCTTCTTTTTGTTTTTCATCTAGCTGTTTGCCTTAGACCTCCCAAGTTATTTTTTCTTTACGACCGCCCGCACCTTTTAACGGTGCAATTCTCTGAGGGGTTTCGCGATCAAAATACCTACACGAACGCAACGCAAGAAACGAAAGTCAATTTTGTTGGGTTCTTTTTTTGTTTTGTATTTGGCGCAGGTTGCGTAAAATTGCAGCTGGCGTTTTTACGGCCTCACTTTCCTCCCCCATGTGATGGGTTTCTTCCTCCGAGAGCAACAGGCGTTTTTTCGAAAAGTTCTATAGGACTTGCGACTTCATAAGGCGTTTCAAAATTTCGAGCCAAGCATGCAGTTGGCATGTTGGCTTTATTTGATCATGGCATTCATTAGTCTGGAATCCGGAAATTTCTCCATCGAAAAGAAGTTTATGAAGCTGCTCTTACACATTTGAAATCATCACGTCGCATTGAATTTTCCAGAAGGTCATTTTTCTTCTTTTGGAAACTGTTAGAGACTGAGTGTCACAACAAAGAAAAGAGGATGAAAATAATCAATCAAATACAACAATCAGCCTGGGATGGGCTCAGAGCCTCTTTATATTTAGAGGCTCCAAAAAAGCTTTTGGTTCATTAATGTCCAAAAACAGAATTTAGCAACTCAGTGAATTTCAAATAACATAATCACACACACGCACAGCGTTTTTCATAAATAATAAATGCAAGGGCTTTAGCTCTGGTCAACTTGAGAATTGAGAGTGAAATGAGAAGATCTGCTGGATTGGAGAAAACAGAGAGGAAAAAACCAGGAAAGTTGTTTTCCTTGGTGCCTAAATATTAGTTTCTGATTGAATGATTTGGCCAGAATCAAAGACAATGCACTAGTCCTTTGGAACTGGTTCTTACCACAACCCGACATTCTGCGTTTCCTGGTCAAAAACCCTACACCCTCCTAACATATTATAAATTAATGACGGTACGCGGCGTCAGAGGTTGTCGTTGACGTATTTTCAGTACATTTCAGTCTTATAGAACGGTGGAAACAAATAAAAGCGGCATTTATTGATTGAGAACCAGTTACACTTTGGACTGTTATTGGTTAAAAAAAGAGAAAGATTTACTCAATTTCAATGTCATCGAGCAACATTTTTTTTACAGTGTTGATGTAGCAGTTGCCGTGATTCAAATAAAAATTTCTTAAAGGCAATCTAAATTCGAGAGATAATTTACGCACCGACTGTTTCAGTGTTGACAACTAAAAATAGCTTTGAAATATCAGAGGTTTCCGGGAAAGGAATTGAATTTCCTAGAGGGGAAAAGCTTATAAGGTACATCAATGATCACACTCTTGAAATCTTTTATGAGAGCATACACGTATCAATTACATTAGTGCTTGGAGGGACACATATATTAAGGACGCTGTCCTTTTTCGGTCGGCGCTAAGAGCAAGGCAGTATTTTTGGATACCCGACTCATGAAAACACATTTCACGTTCCTTTTTCAGGCAAATAAATACAATGAAGATATAAATAAATTGACGGGGGGGGGGAGAAATAAAAACGAAGCTTTCGGGAACCTTGATTGCTTAATTTACTCGCTTAGAAGTAGAACAGAGCGTCGAACGTAAATCAACGTATAGCTCTGCAGAATTACTCCCCAAAGCTTCTCTGGCTGACTTTGAATGACTGATTTCCTAGGAAGAACATGGTTTTATTATACTGGGGTTTCTTGAAAGATTTCTTTTCTGAGATCGACCTTATCAGGCGTTTTATTTTTCCCCTTAAACGCCTCTAAACCGATTTCTCAGTAAGCGTGTTTCTTTCGAAAGTGAAATTCGAAAACGTGATTATTCCAGTTTCGATGCGAGCAAATTTTTTTGAGATAATTCCGTACTTGTTTTAAGGAACTTGAGAAACGCTGAAAGTATCGGATATTTATTAATGCAATGAAAACTTGTTGATGTCTTCTCAGAAAAATAAAAAAAATAAAATTTGTGAAAATTATTTCGTTTCAACTCAAAAAGGTAAAAAATCAAGGTAAAAAATCGCGGTTGATGTGGGAATTATTGGATGAGTGCATTTCGTGGAATGTTGTTGAAAAGGATAACATAATTCAAGATTACACCAAAATCAGGTTCTAGACCTGCATAATTTTTGGTAAATTTTTCAAATCTCTCACGTTTCTTCTGATCAGCATAAAGCACAGCTGAGTAATCCACTTAATTCCTCCAGATATTAAACTTCAGTGGAAAAATAACTTTTTTTTTTCTGGAAGCGAATTGCAGATACTTTTGAATTCATCATTCGTGTGAGAAAGTTGTCCGCAATAACATGAACCTGTTGAAAATTAATGTTGCGACGTGCCTCAGAAGAAAATGGATCCGGTTCCCAGAAGCAGTTCCGGGACCAGTTGAATATTATTCGACGGCTGAAAAAAAAAACTCTGATGCTATTCCCACTAAACAAAAGAATCATATCTGTTCATAGAAATCAGAATCTTAGTGATGCTGACATAGGAATGTCGTCATCGGGGATGATATCGATCAACAACTGTTACTCCCCACGTTTTTGTGCGCAGAAAGATGAAGGAAGGATATAATGAATGGTAGCGTCTGGTTCCTGTAACTTCAGGGTTTGCGACCTTGATATCAGCAGTGTTCCTATATAGTGTTTAACACTCGCAAACAAATCTGGCCTTATATGTATACTTATGCTGGAACCATACGCTGTAGATTTGTTTGTCAAAACAATGTTTTATGAAGCTCTTTGTGGAAAAAGGAAGAGCTATATTTTTAGAAACTCAGAGCCTGGAGGCTGGGGTTTTACGGAGGGAATTTCTCTTATGGATGCGAATCTTTGTTATCCATTGTCATTTCAATTTTCAAATGTATTTTATGGAAATGCAGTCATAACTCAATAATCCACCACCATTCATTTGTGAGCTTTCTGGCAGTTTAACTAGGTTATTGGTGGTTCATCAAAAAACTGAAATTATTTAAAAATCAATTATAATATGAAGTCAAGTTCTCATTCTTCTAGAAAACAATCAAAATAACCCGGCAATGCATAACTTACATGAATTAATGAATGAACAAAACACTTTATTTGCCGCTTTTCACCATTAACAAGGTTCAATCAAGATTTCCACATTCAAAGCCCCTCCCCACCCAACCCAAATCAACTCAAAGACATGTAATCACTTCAGAGCAGGAAACAGGGCACAAATGGATAACTTATATATACCTGTAATCTTCCCAAGAAGAAAATATTGTCATACCTGGATTTTTTGGAAACCTCTCACAGAAACTCAAATCATGTATTCATGCTGGGAGACTATCAAAGGCAATATCAATTGGCTGACATATATTTAAAGTGTCAATAATTTTGGCAGATGATGTTTTAATGGGGTTTTTAATACCATATTCACCCAAGTACCACGTGCACCTTTTTTTCCCAAATTTCAGAAGAAAAATAGGGGTGTGCGTCATAAGCGGGTGCAACATTTTCAAGAAGCTTTAGGAAGTTCTGTGTGCATTTTACTTGATTATAATGAAGAAATTTGTAGCAAATGTAACAAGAAAACATTTTTGTACTGAAAAAGTTGAAAATTGATGAGATTTTTGTTCAATTCATGCCAAAAGTCAATTTTTTGTTTTTATTTGCAAAATTTTGTGGCTTTGGATTCACTAAAAATTGGGGTGCTCGTCTTACTTGGGGAAAGTATTTTAGCAAAATTTCCAAAGAAAAAACCCCTCTGTGCGCCTTACTTAAGGGCGCATGGTACTTGAGCAAATACGGTATGTTTGTATCATTAAGGAAGATTAAAAAAAGAGAAAGGTAGTTATTGCTGAGATTAGCAGTTTATCATGCAGTTAACATCTTCAGTTAACATCAAGGAATTCACTGTATTATTCACCTTTTTGACAATAAGTCATAGTTTCTGGGGACCAATCTCCATGTTAAGGAGTCCCATGGGCAAAGTACTGTACTCATATTTTCTGAATCTAAAACCAGCATGTTTGTCCAAGATTTTTACTTTGTGGCTTATCAATTGAATTTCTTAAAAAATGAGGAAAGATCCTTGGTTTTGATCCCTGTTCTTCATTTTCTTTTTCATCTCTCCTCTCGTCTTACATAAAACAAATGCAGAGCCCCCGGGAACTTATAGGTGGTACCTTTAAGAGCACCACTGAGAACCGCATAAGAACCATTCCCTTGTTATTGCATGGTTGGTCAGATTTACTGTGCATTCGTAGGGGCCCTTAGTTGCTCAAATAATGAAGGTTCACAGACCTTTTCTTCTGCTCATTTTTAGTTCCCCATTGACAAAATGAAACAACGTAGAAGTCTCTCCCGAGACCATCAAGATCACAAAAGGCGCAGTTTAATGCATCCTATGTGTGAGATGCCTGTGCAAGATTGCTTTCCCATGTTACCAGCTAAGCAATAGTGTGTGTCGTATTGCTATAACTATGAGTCAGATATAATTTCATCCGACGAATACAGTATACTTCCGGGATCGAAGCTGAGAACAATTAGGTCAACCTTTTGCTATGCTTTCGGGCCAAACTAAAATTGTGTCAATGTTGCTTGATTTCAGAAAAGTGTTCCATGAGGAAAAATTAAATGATGCTTGGTGTTTATCCTGATTGATTGATATATGAGCGCTTTTTGATGGGTTTTTAAGCATTCATAAGGATTATAAATCCCCCCCCCCCCCAACGAACATTCATTCAACACAGTAAAACCTATAAAAAAATCCACTATATCGCTATAGAAAAAAAAAACGTCACAGTGCATAAAAATGCATGTGTCATGAAATGCCATCATTTTCTAACAAGACTGACAAAAATTCCCAGCATAAGGCAATTACTAAGCAAAACCGTAAGTACTGTACAGAGTGTTCAATGTGTTCCCAGATCATTTTCGATTTACTAACCAATTTAGCAAGAATCTTTGAGGAAAAATTATATAAAGCTAAAAATTTGCTCCTGGTCCTCGAAGATTTGGGAGAAATTTTGAAATTTCGATTGTGTGGATCGTTGAGCACAAGGTAGAAGTTGTTCTGGTTATGCAGTAACGAAAATACAATAATTAAACTACAGTGAATACATTACATAGACACTCTTGATATTCAATGCACGTTTTTATTGAAATGTTTTTTTTAGCAACTAACAGTGCATTTTTCTCCCGTATTGAGTCCAAGATTCAAATGAAGTACCATGAATATTTTAGTTTTACAAAACCACACTTTTTTTTAAAATCTGAGACAACCTGAATTACTTTCATTCAAATTTAAACGTTTAGGAAGGATCTTATGCTGACTTGCTGAGTGATTCGTGGGACTGAAACTTGCTTCCTAACCTCCATCAACGGAATAAAATATTGTAAGAGATTAAAATCTCGCTTTTGTTCATTGTAAATGGAGGATCCATGGTATTTGGGATGACCTCATATCTTACCCAGTCAATCTGTTTGCATTCCCTCGGGTGTATCCACGGGGTATCGTTTGCCTGCTCTTCGTCCACTTCCTTCCGAAACTATCCTAAGGCATATTTCTCCTGACCCCATCGGGTTAATTAAGACAGAGTGCGGAATATCGGAAGGGAGTTTGTGGTGGTGTTTGCAATCTACTGCAGTTGACCTTTGGGGACCAATCAAGGTCCCTGACCTGCGTCAAATTCCAGGAATATTATTCCAGAGGTGTGGAAAAATAGGTCAGAGCTTTTTCGTAGTTGATGAGTGAGGTACTGATATGGTGGTAATTGTAGGTTCGTTCTGATGGCGTACTTGAAATAAAATTGAATTCGAGGATTCAAAAGGGACCTTATTTACTTATTGTGACATCAGTTGGAATCCACCCAATAGAAGAATTTCGTGTTTTTTTTCATGAGTATATAATTTAATTAACAAATAATTATTTTCCTACGGCGTTTTCGTGAATCAATGAATGATTATTGAATCCTGTGCACAAATGCATGAAAAATGCATTCAATTGCTGACGACTACCGCCAAAAAGGTTGAACTTGAAATCGGCAACTTCAAAACTCATTTATTTCATTGCATCAGTTGTCAACACTTGTTGGCATAAAACCAATCAAGATAATGAGCACGATTCATTTTTAGAGGAAATGGAAAAAATTGAAAAGGTCTCAATTTTGATGGACACCGCGTATACATAATTTTTTTTTTCGCAAAAGATTATCCGGGAAAAATTGTGGACCCATTGTATAACGCTTCAGCTCAATCCATCGGATTAGTCTTTAAATAATAATATTTTGATGATTTGACAAGAGGGTTGCTTGAAGTACGCCATGAAGCCGTCGGAAATATTCGATTATACAAATTTTCGTGGAACCTCTGAAAAGTGGCTTGCATCGTAATGTATTCAACCTTGACAGTTTCTGTGCGGAGCAAATGTCAAAGAAAAGTTCACCTGTCAGACCAAGAATAATAAATGATCGCCGATGTCTTCCTTTCCGAATCCGCGGAAGTAAAATATTCATTCTACTTCCTTTTTTCCTGAATTTATGATGGCGAATAAATTGTGATCTGTGGGTGGGGTTTCCGGTTTCAAATCCAATGAAAAGTGAATTACTGTACATTCTTTATTCAGACTTGAGATGAATCGGAAACTAATTTACTGTATGCGGTTTTACATGCTTGAAGTGTTGAGATTATAATTAATCACCGACAGTCTTCGAATAAAGCCATTTTTTTCAATGCTGATCATTTTTGGTAATCGTCATCAGATTCTCATTTGCATGGACTTCAATCTGCGATTCGCTTCCGGGGAATCAGAAATTTGAGGATGATTGAATCTGACTGACTCGGACTGATTAATTTCAGACAGTGAACATAATTGAGGAAAGCATCGTCTGGTTTTCTTCAGTGTAGGAATATCATCCAATGCAGTATCCACCCTAACATTCAGTTAAATCCGTGAGTTATTCTTTTTTTGCGTAATAAAATGTCCGCTTTGTAGATTTCATTCTATAGGCATTCTAGCCTCTTTTCGGTTGCTTTATCGGGATTCATAGTTTAGTTTATTTTTAAAATCAAGAATTCCGGTGGGAAAGTCTCAAAATTAAATCCCGTCGGATGACTTTCGTTGAATCTAAAGGATTTCTAGCCTTCGGGAAATCGGTGATAGGAGTTATCAACTCACTTCTGCGATTCACTCTATTGCCTCAGGGCTAAAGGAGTCTATATAATGAAGAAAAGAGAAAAAAATCTGATACTGAAATGGGTGACTTTGTTGTAAGTCACCAGATAATAGTCCAGTATCGCTTAGAAGCCGATTCCACAATCTCTTGAGCCTTCCTTGCAGCGAAGGGAATATCGACTGCATTTTCATTCAGAGAGCTCAGAGATTACGAAAATGCTTGCTCTTTTTTTTTTACTAAGAGCAGTCTATATGGAAGAATTTTCCAGAGCTTTTCTTCTTTTTACATTTCAGTGCAGAAATTTGATGGAAGCGTGGGATTTTTCGTAGCTAAGGCGGCGTCGAGTTTCCGCAGCTTTTCCTAACGCAGAGTAAAAAATCCTCGTCATAATGCGACATTTTTTGTGTGGAAACGTTGCGGCTTCTTTCTCGAAATGAAGAATGTTTTTTAGGTTTCTATCCAGAAATTATATGATTTTTCAAGTCTAACAAAGGAAAGGTCACCACAAAGAGGATTAATTGAAAATGTGGACAAATTTTTTTTGCCCATTCAGTTATTTTTGGAAGGGGAGGATTTTTAGAAGCGATAAGGATAAAACGTGACGAGGTTTCTTAGACATGGGGGCGTATTTCAAAAATTCTTCAACTTATTTACGAAAAGCGGTTTACACGGGCTATTTTAAAATTCTATTTACACAGTGCGATGCGGTACATTAAAGACTTGATGAAAGTTATTCTGAACTATTTTACGATGATTTTCATGGTTCCTGTCAGTTTATGAATCCAGAGTGCCGAAGAAAATATTACTCAAACTATATTAAACTCACATTCTTGCGTGAAAACCTGCGAAATTTGCGAAAAAATTGCCTGTCCAATATTTAAAAACAAAATGTGTCTCATCGTTAGGAATTAGACATTCATCTTCAATTTTGAGACACATGGTCTTCCTTCAATTTTAAGGTTAGAGTTTACATTTTAGGACCTTTGAAAGAAACGAAAAAAATGAGAAGCATTCTCTCTACTTGGATGTTCATTTGAGATTCATCATTTTCACTTTTTTAAGTAAAGACAAAATTGACACACTACACAATCATCAAATAAAATCATCCAAAAGTTTTCGCGAACATTTGTTTTAATAATGAAAATAATTGTGGTTCCAGAGAAAACGTTTTGAACGTGATGCAATCAGCTGCATTCTGACGTCCAAAGTGCATATCTCATTCAATATTTTGACACAGAATATCGTTTGCACCCTCAAATTAAAGCTTGAGATGCTTCCTATCTTTTATTTTTTACAATCACATTAAAATTCATCCAACGATAGATCTGCTATACTGTATTCATTTTCGTATGAATACATTTTTTTTGTGTGACATGAATTTGCAACTTGCTGGGAAACTTGCACCCAAGATGTCTATCTCACTGAAGCATGAGCTTGTGGTGCAACAACGACTTCTTAAGAGCTAATTCAGCAATTCACGAATGAATTTAACTCTGCAACACATAACCTTTCCGTATTCTTATTTTACCATGCTGTACTGGAGCACCACATACCCTCCAGTAAGCCATGCACCAGAGTTTTTCAGTCAACATTTTTTAAAAATTCTATCTCCATAGTAAAAAACAAACCGCTTTTTAGTGACTATAAAGCATAATTTCTCAAAAATAATCGCACCAATATTTGCATTCAGACATGCTTTCCTGAATAAAACTTATTTTCAATTATGTTCATTGCAGTAAGTTGTTCTATTAATCTATATTGTAATTGGTCCGAAATCGCCCATTAACATAAATTCTAATGCACACCTAAATTATTACTACTTTTTGAAATTAAAAACACATCTATGAAGCGCACCATCTTTTTCCTTTTTCAATTTTGAAAAAAAAAGTACTTGGTACAGCTTGAGTAAATAGAATATTGGCTCTCATATGTGCCATCACTCTTCTGTGAAATTGCTGACATGTGAATCCTTCTTGACGATAATGTTTATTATTTTAATTTTTTTTTATTTTTACACCCAATGCCTTTTTTTCAGCGCATTGTCAGGGGCGCGAGGCCTTCGTCAAAGAAGGTGGCGTTCCTGGTCACAGACGGGTTCTCCAACGGAGAAGACCCGCGTGGAACGGCCAGTCAACTGCGGGAAGCCGGGGTCCAGCTCTTCACTTTCGGCATCCACAACGGGTACACCAGGGAGCTCTTTGAAATGGCCTCGGACCCGAAACCCGTTCACTCCTACATCGCCCGCAGCTTCGAGGAGTTCGAAACCCTCGCCAGACTCGCTCTCCACAAAGGTCTTCCCCCTTCTTTTTTTTGCCCATTTCATTTATTTTCGTCTTCTCTTTCTTCCTTTCTTCTTTTGTTCTATATATGCACCCGCCCCATTGTTCCAGAGCGGAATTAAAACGAATCTGCGCCATCAATTTTCTGGCCGCGACGCAAAATGCGACCCAGTCGAAGAACTTTTTAGAAATATGCGGAGAGAAGAGCATTTCTTCGCAGAATCAGATGGCAGATATTTAAGCAGAACGCATGAACCTCAAGTTTAAATTCCGTGTAATGTTGAATATCATTCCTGAAAATGCAAGCTGCAACTGTCAATATCAGCTGAATTCAAACTCTCTGAGATTTTAGCGACCCTGGCATAAGATTCGGGAAATAGTTTGCTGAAATGGAATTTTTTTCGGATTTATTTTACAAGAGGAAAACGAAGTATTTATTTAAGAAGCATTACAGGAGTTTGTCTCTAGAGTCTCTAGACCTTTTTTATTAATTTTTTGAAATCGTGGTCTCAGCTACCAATCTTTCAATTTTTGGATTTGAAGATTCTAGAAATATTTTGAAATTATTGCTTCTTTGTATATTAAAATTATTTATTTGAGAAAAGTATATGTGCGACGGCTGTTGACGTTTGATATTGAATTTTTGCTTCAGATGACAATCTCAGTGGAATTTACAACTTTTAGATTCTAAAAACCCAGGCAGAATATTTTGTAAATATGTTAAGAAATCAATTTATCACAGAGCCCAAAGCTGATACTTTTCTATAATGGCATATGAAACGTAAGATCAATATTTTCTCTCCTAATGTTGGATGCAGTATTAATTTTGAATCTGAGCCTCAACTGCTAATGTCAGCTGATTTCCAGGGATTTGAGATTCTTAGATGGAAACTCCGATTTTCTTGAAGGGAGAACTTTTGGTGTGATGAGCTTCTCTGCTTTAGACACACAAGATGTGTTTTATCTATCGTCTAGATAGAAGTGAGGGCCTCTGGAACGAGACATCCTTGCATATATATCTAGCTCAATTTAAATGTTTCCGAATTTAAATCTAGATCCCCTTCGTGGATTTCATTTTAATCCTTTCCTGGGGTGGTTGGATTATAGTTCCAGGAAGACAACTCTCGCTGCCCTTCTTCTTATCCTTAGTGCTTCAAGATAATTTATATTTCGACTTGAACCACTGTGTATATCCATTAAAATAATTTCAAGTTACATAATCACTAGCTGATCGATTGATTTTACCCAAGTAAGGTGAACATTCGCTTATGAGTGACGAGTGTCAGAGCACGCTGTCGAATTCTGCCTGTCAGCAGGAGATTTTTACCATGCTTTAAAATGGAATTTTCATCTCGAAGTGCTCATGGTATATTTTTATGATTGATTGAATTCTATAAAAAAAAGGTTTCACGAGTCTTGACATCGTTGACATTTTCCGATGAGCAATTTCAAGAAATATTTTTCGTTCCTTTCGGAAGCTTGAGCATTTAGGATAGGTTCTTCAACGCTCTGTAGTTTCGAATGTGAGCGATATTTTTTTGCAAGACATGTTTTTGCCTGCTTTTTTCTGGTGATCTGCCTTGAAAAATATTCCTTCATGAAGAAAGCAACAGGTTTTGTTAAAAACCCAGGCAGAATATTTTGTAAATATGTTAAGAAATCAATTTATCACAGAGCCCAAAGCTGATACTTTTCTATAATGGCATATGAAACGTAAGATCAATATTTTCTCTCCTAATGTTGGATGTAGTATTAATTTTGAATCTGAGCCTCAACTGCTAATGTCAGCTGATTTCCAGGGATTTGAGATTCTTAGATGGAAGCTCCGATTTTCTTAAAGGGAGAACTTTTGGTGTGATGAGCTTCTCTGCTTTAGACACACAAGATGTGTTTCATCTATCGTCTAGATAGAAGTGAGGGCCTCTGGAACGAGACATCCTTGCATATATATCTAGCTCAATTTAAATGTTTCCGAATTTAAATCTAGATCCCCTTCGTGATTTCATTTTAATCCTTTGCTGGGGTGTTGGATTATAGTTCCAGGAAGACAACTCTCGCTGCCCTTCTTCTTATCCTCAGTGCTTCAAGATAATTTATATTTCGACTTGAACCACTGTGTATATCCATTAAAATAATTTCAAGTTACATAATCACTAGTTGATCGATTGATTTTACCCAAGTAAGGTGAACATTCGCTTATGAGTGACGAGTGTCAGAGCACGCTGTCGAATTCTGCCTGTCAGCAGGAGAATTTTACCATGCTTTAAAATGGAATTGTCATCTCGAAGTGCTCATGGTATATTTTTATGATTGATTGAAATATATAAAAAAAAGCTTTTCACAAGTCATTTCAAGACATTTCCCGATGAGCAATTTCAAGAAATATTTTCGTTCCTTTCGGAAGCTTGAGCATTTAGAATAGGTTCTTCAACGCTCTGTAGTTTCGAATGTGAGCGATATTTTTTTGCAAGACATGTTTTTGCCTGCTTTTTTCTGGTGATCTGCCTTGAAAAATATTCCTTCATGAAGAAAGCAACAGGTTTTGCATGAATTCTCTTTTGCATTATGATGTACTACGTTATTTTTCAAAACGCAAACGCAACCATTATTCAGGATTAATTCAATTCTCTATGATCGCCAAATTTCAATTAATTTCTAGATCTTCATTGATGAGTGCTTTTGAGTTGATCACATGTATGAATTTGACTAAATTTGCTCCAGAAATTTGTTTTTTCTAAATGTTCTAGCTTTTTGTGAAAAGATTCCAGCTTTTTCCTTTCTAAGCAAATGTCTTTTTGTAACATTTATTGATAATCAGTCTTTTTTATGTTAACGCCCTCTGTTTGAACCTAGACGCAATTAATTTTTTCAAAGACATTTCGAAGCCTAAACTAAAAATAAGATAAGACATTTTCTTGAGCACTAGATTTTTTCAAGAGACGGAGTTTTTTTTTCTTGGAAATCGAGGAACAGGGAACTGTCTGGTACAGTAAACAGCAATGCATTAGTGCAACCCGAAACGATCAGTCAGGGTTTTTTTTTTTTTGGCTCCCTGAAAAGAGTCAGACAGCAAATTCATTAAATGAGCTGGAGGGTGAAAGGGGTTTGCTTGACAATGCAGATCTGACGGAGGGGAAATACGTGGCCCAGCCGGGTTCGAGGTGCGGGAAATTGTGCGACACGGGTTCGGAGTGCTGCCACGCGTCGGCGAGCTGCACCTGCGGCGTGACGTCGGGACAGTACATGTGTTTGTGCCCACCCGGGTTCCATGGGACCGGGTTGCGACGAGACGACTGCCACCGTGAGAATTGCGGAATGCTACCCATTTCTCTCTGAATTCTTGGCGTTCCAAACCCAATTTTTCTTGTTCATCTTTTACTCTTTGTATATATTTAACCCTTTCTGAAAAATAATTTTCACTGAGGACGCAGTGACACCAGACAGATTCTCTCTCTCTCTCTCTCTTTTCGAGAACACTAGCTGCTTTGTGTTCAGTTGCCGGGTTTTCAATTTGTTCGGGGGGCTTTGAATGAATTCCATCTGGTCTATTCCGACCGAATCGAAAGCTATGCATTAGGTAGATTTCTCCTTTTTTGCAAGGGTTCAGTACTTATTTTTGTGTGACACTGTGTTTTTTTTTAAATCAGAAACGCAGTTACTCAAAGAATTTTTTCAAAAATTGAGTGACGTTTAGAACCGTTTCTCGTTGGAAAAAATTTTCGTCGCCATTCAATATAAATACAAATATTTGTGAGGGTATTTCCGTTATTTCTTCATGATTAATAGCTTGCCCAGAGGGAACGTATAAAAGTGAGGCGAAACCCGGGGACCACAGGTCTTGCAACCCGTGTCCGGACCCGAATCATTTTTCCAAGGCAGGAAGTACGAGCCTGGAAGACTGCAAGTGTCAAGCCGGCTTTGTGCAGAATACTTCGAATTTTTCTTGCGAAGGTGAGGCTTTTGCATTTTGACTATCGGAAAATCAATGGCAATGCTCATCCTAGATGGGTATTGGGAAATCGATTCAAGCCGGGTTCAAGCTTTGGTGCCCTCACTGTGAAAACAAAAATATTGCGCGGGGTCTATGCATAGAAGAGAATAAGATGAGCAGATTTGGATGGACTTTACTTCCGGGCTTTCCTTCCGGAAGTGTTATGGAAATTAGGTTTTGGATTTCGATTGTTCAGCCTCGAGCCTTTGAGCTAGTTCGGAGGATCTGGCATCAAGAGAAAATTGCCAAATACTTTGTCAGACGAGTTGATCTTCATTATTTGATGCAGTGGCTTTTGAAATTAGCTTTAAATTTATAAAACATTTTTTGACGATTCCAAGGAAGATTTTGAGAATGTTCATTTTATTTAAACTGGGTAAGATGATTTTTTTTGGCCACTGTACAATTCGCAAGTTTGATTCACAAAAATCAGGTTGATATCACTTCACTTGCGTTTATGAGAAGCTCATAATTTCGTCCTCTTTTCCATCGTAAGACAACGATTCATTCTCGAAATTTTGTTGTAAGGAGAGACCAGACATTTAAAATATTCTTGGACAATAAGTGATTAGGTTAAACAAGGTAACCTCTGAACATTAATCAATGGAACTCAATATCGTAGGCAAGGAAAAATTGTAACATTGCGGACTTGTTTTCAATAGTGTTTCTAAATTCCCTTAGAAACTAAATCCATTGAAAACTTTCCTCACTCGAAAGCTTTCGCCCTCAAACCTCCATAGCTTGAATTTCCTGACGTAGGAACGATGAAAGCAATATAAATTCAATTTTATCCGTTTTCGAAAGGAAGTGAAGGAGTTTTTTATGCCTCCATTTTCAGCATCCTGTCAACTCATTAAAGAAGTAATTTAAGGCCCAGAATGCCTGTTTCCGTTGCTCGAAACATTTCCAACTCGATTTTTTTTTTGCTGCTTCCTTGAAGTTCAACTTGGAGTTGTTCTACTGTCATTTTTCGTCAACACTCGTTGTTTATTTGCATACTGCATGATGAATAATTCTTGTACTGTACTGGATACATGTGTGAGGATGATGTGCATTTGTTCACACAACCACGGACAGTGAGGAAGTGTCCGGAGCTGGAAGCCCCCCGGAACGGGTATTTGGTGGACGGGAAATGCGGAAATGAGATTCAGGCCGCGTGCGGACTCCGGTGTCGCCCGGGTTACATTCAACGTGGCAGCACCATTCGTTTGTGTCAACCGGATGCAACTTGGTCAGGCACACCGACTTCCTGCGAACGTATGACACAACATATCCTTTTTTTAAATTATTTATTTCTCATACTAAACAACATCATTTGTTTTTCGGTACTTCATTATTATATTCAGCTTGGCAGTTCGTTATTATTCTCGTATAGTCAGCGTGCGTATTCTCTCATGGATCATGTGAACCAAGTCTCCCATGAATCAATGTGGAAAACTAAAACATGCAGTGAGACCCCAAGATGCAGACGTAATTGGTGCATCAAGAGTGTCCCCAAGTTGAAATGTCCCTAAGTCGAGTCTTGTTTTCCCATAGACTTACATTATAGAATTTTTAATTGGTGTTTCGTGGAAGAAATATTCTTCAGAATTCCCTGAAAAAAATTGTTTGCCACTTGAATTTGAATTAGTTAATACATTTTCAACTCAATAAGAACATTTGGAGCATTGAACAGTGTATCTCTGTACTGTACACTGAAATTTTGGCATCTACAAAAATAACATTCACGTGAAAAAAAGTATAAGTCCCTCTATGCTGGAGGTAATTTTTTTTCATGAGCTAAATGGGTGGTAATTTGGTGAGAGAAATGTCCAAGAACTTTTCTTACATAAATTTCAGGGTTGGAAATATCTGTTTCTTGTAATATGGCCTGAAAATTATTTGCAATTTTATCACAAAATGTCCCTATGTTGAATCAGTGTCCTCAAGTTGGGCCTTAATTATTGATTTTTTCTGGGAAAATAAGTGTCCCTATGTCAAATTGTCTGCATGTCAAGGCATCCGCATGTGGGGGTCTCATTGCACAGTGTACACCCTTTGGCCATCTCACATAGTGCAAAGAAGTGGCAGGACAATAAGTGCTGATGAAAAATACCATCCATGCTGAACAGGTTTAAAAATAAGCAATTTTTCAGCTTCACTTCTTTTGAGCCATTCTGAGCCACCAATTTGGAGGGTAGATGTCATTTGAAAAAAAAAATAGAATTTACTGTTTATCCGCTGCGGCATGCAGTGTTCCCAGAACACCCCAACCTGCAAACAGTTCCTGTACCCCTTTCGTGACATGAATTCTGTTCCAGTACAGTAGCAGGACATTTTTTGCCTTACATGTAACACAGGAGGTGCTTTGACTGAGAAATTCGTCAGTTTGTCTTCTTTCCCATTTGGTCTGATTTTCATGCCAAACTGACAGATTCTTGCTGTGTGTCATGGATTTCTTCTATGCAGTATGTTCTTGTGTTTTAAATTTAGGGCTTTTTCTATTTTTACCAAACGCGATAAATCCTGGAAAATTTTCCGGCTGAATTGCGCCGTATACAAAAACTGGATCCCACATGCAAGTGTTCTAGCATTCAGCATGGACAATAATAAAGGTTATAATTAATTATGGACAATAATTACTTTATACATTATAATTACTTTATAGTCTGTATAAAGTAATTATACTGTACTCTTATATAAAAGCGGCGGGTCTCCACATTACTATGCTGTGCCATGCTGTAAAATTGTAAATGGTACGCGTATACAGACGGGTGAATGCAAACATAACTCTTTGATGGATCCTATCATCTATATATAGATTATGAAGCTGTATTTGACAATGAAAAGGTCAAAAACTTACCAAAAAGCTGTGGTCAGGTGGTTGACTCACGTACCAAAAGGTGGTGGTTAACCGCACATGTAAGTGACGTTCCTGAGAATAAATATAATACTGTACATAAGGGGCTTCAATAAAACATACAGATTGATGCCTTAATGTGCAGATAATGTGACTCATGGACGTTCTCAACTAAAAATTAAAAATAAAAATAAAATATCAAGCATAATATTGGGAAAATTTCCCAAAATAAACATATAGATAATATGCTCTAATTTTCAGGAAGATTTTGTTTCCCAACATTTCCAAATCTCTTCAACAAATTGAGTTACTGTCATGGATATGTGTATAAAACAAAATAGATCATATCATGTTTACTCCAATTTATTTTCAAGAACCAACTGATTTTTTGAATGTGAATCTTTTTAGGGATTTTAATCTACAAAGATAGCAATATGCATGCTTGTTTTTTGCCACTTACTGGATTCCTTTTCATGCCAGAAAAGGGCAGGTTCTGTGTGGTTTTCTTCTGCAAAGTTCTTTTCATCTGTGTTTTGAAGTCAAGACAAAGTTGTTGACCGTTCTTCTCTGGAGGAAATTTTCCAATCTTTTCCCCAACATATATAAGGCTTGTGGTTTAAAATGCTACCAGGGAAATCTATGGGAAAGTGTGATCTGACATGTGGCTTTTTGGTACTTTCCTGTTATCTCAGTACCTACTTTCCGTGCACCTACCAGAAACTGTGAATTTTATTTTTCC
>CAJPEX010001255.1:30032-62826 GCA_905338405.1 Notodromas monacha | reverse complement strand
TGCTTCAAAAAACGCGACAAGGTAAGGCAGAAGCCACGTTATAATAGTTTCCAACAGAAAAGAGTCGATACGATCTTCCCTCACTTTTTCTTTTTATTACACTTTCCAAGTTTTTAGATTTTTTTATCTGCTTTCTTGAATTTTTTTTTTTATGCTTTCAATTTTTTTCACGCATGCGTCTAAGCCACGAAAGTATGCGAGGACTCATTGGAATGCACCTTACAAACGAATCCAACACTCATGTATATGAAAAAAGAAAAGCACTTCGGCATCGTCTCGATTTCAACATTTCCAACAATCCGCCGAAGGATAGAGACGCGTTAAACTCGTCACCGCTCGACCTTTTATAGAGGATGTGAATAACACGAGATTGGAACTATAGCGGAGCGAGATCTTCGCACAGTCAAGGATCGACTTCGCATCATATGCAGCACCTCCATTGAGAGCCGGCCATATGCAAAAAGAAGTTAAGAATTGCTTAAAACCATTGTCAGTACGGTCAATCTAACCAAAATGGCAAAATCACAGTGTCCGCTTCGGCATAGCGGGGATTGAAAACAAATTTCTCAGCTTGCGCCGATCCCGCTCCGGCGCTTTGCCCCTATATAGGAAAAATAGAAGGAAGACGAACTTCTTCTCACATTAGTCAAAACCATCTACGCCACTGTGAATCCACCACCACTCGGTAATTCGATTAGAATCACAATTACTACTGCTAATGCTTTGGAATTTATACTTCACAATTACAACCAATTATTGAAACGGTAGACTGAACATGAGGACGCCACATATACAATGAATCAATTTACTTTTTCCAAGTCCCACTTTTTAGAACAGTAATGATTTTCACTGTACGTATTTAAATCAAGTATAATAGAGACCAAAACATGCACACGCATGCATGAATTTAAAAAACCGGTACCAGTTAATTGGAACTATATAGGGGCAGACTTCAAACTATAGTTCACAGTTGGAGGAGACTCAGAAGGCCAATCTCTAATTTTGCGACGAAAATAAACACGCCAGGAACGCATGGAAACATTTCGTCAGTACACTTCCATCTCAGATAACAGAACGTTAAACTGACTAAACATAAGGTGCAAAACAATCACCGTGATTTGTGAGTAGTGTTACCTCCTTCGGCGCGAAGGCTCACTTTAACAGTGGCTCGTGCTTGTGTCTAGGCCATTTTGGGCGTTGAAAATGTCGGGTTGGCTTGTGTGACGTGGTAACCAAGTTTGTTAGTGAAAGGGGCAATATCGCCGCCCCCGAACACCTAAGTTGAAGAAACGCATTAATGTCAGCATAGTTCAACAAGAAACAATCCCGCCTTCACAGATCGAACCTTGGGAACGGCAATAACTCGTGGTTTCTTCACACCGCGGGTTCAGGAAACACATCACCCGAGCCTTTTCCGAGATATTTAAAACCGGAGTTACCCGGTCGGGAAAATTCATGCCCGCAGATCCATCAGACTCCGAAGGAATGATAAGACCCTTGAAAAATCGTCCGAAATAGACGAAAATCGCTCACGATTATAAAACTACGTACGCGGAATTCAACTTCACGAAAAATAGCACAAAAAATATTTTTCGTATGGACTCGATTAGAAAGATTTTGACGGCAGAAACATTAGGTGCCTATATATGTTAGTTCTCCTTTTCAACAATGGGAACGCCCTCGCTCATACGACGACAGTATTCACAGAAAAATGAACAGTTCCTCAAAAGCCATACTTTCTTTGAGCTACCAACTTCGCATGAAAGGGGCTCGACAACGTCGTTCTGCTGGAAACCGAAAAGTAATTGAATCCCAACTCACCAAGAGGTGCTCCGGGTGGAACTTCGTCGGTATCACGCTCGTTGTGGTTTTCCTTTTAAAACAATCAAGTGTGCCAAAGACTGTGTCTAAACTGACGTTTAAACGTTAAGTTCACCTGTGCACGAAATAATTTTGTTGAGAACTTCTATAATGTGATAAGATGAGATCTCTGTGGGAGGAAAAAGAATTCGTTAATCGTTGTAGACAAGATCTATGGTTCCATAGGAAGTTTGTTGCAGAAAGTCCACCGGTATTCAAAAATTTTAACAAAGGTCTTTTAATAGATCCAGGAAAATTCAGTGCCAATAGTCAAATAATGGGTGAGCTAAAAAAATGAGAACTGTTCAATTTATCGTAAAATTTTCAAGGACTTCACAATAATGGGAATACGCGGTTCGACACATCCATGATATGTGCTTATGCAAGGTCGTAACTCTTGCAAAACAGGAAGCTATGCAAGCTTCTGTAAGAGTGAAATTTTTCATAGTTGCGTAGAACAGTACTGTATTTTATAAGCTGGGCATTACACGGTTCGTTAAGCTCAATAATCATTTCGAGTGCGAACTCGCTCTTTTTGCGAACAGGTATTCCTTCGAATCACTAAGTGATTAATCACCACTATAATGATGAGGATATTTTCAATTCTTAAAATCGCATGAAAATTGGTACCTTGAAACTTGACGACCAAACGAAACGCTACGGCTTAATTATGAATACAGTACCCTAAATTCACGAATGAACAAGCGGCAGATTATAATTACGAAAATAATCTAAAGCGAATTGCCCTGATCTCATACCGTAACCAGAATTAAAAAATAAGGTCCAATTGAAGATCAGAACAAAAAAATGAGAAGTACCCACGTTTTGCCCATATTCGTACAGCTCATTGACCCGAAAATGGTCCTGGTAAGGAACGACTCTGAGGATTTCATCGGTAACACGACACCCGTTCCATCAGCTTCGCAAGCATCATTTCGGGTCGGACGCGGTGCGACGTGAAAAGAATCGTCTAAATTCTGCCGAAGTCCGAAACATGTGGTATTCATGAACTAATAAATTAACCCGAAACTGTCCTCAGTGCATCAATAAACACCAGATTGTCCCGAACTTGGGCCGCGATTGGTAGTTTTGCGAACACGAGATCCAATTCAATGCCATCCAGCTTCAATACTGGCACATAAGCGTCATTCGATCGGCTAAAACGTGACAACATGAATAATTAGCAGTTGAAACACGAATTATGCAAAACCATACGATCAAACGCGAACGATTACGTCCGCGGAGATTGCAAACACATATTGATCCAGGAATCACCTTTCTCGAAGGTGTTTCACTTGATTTATCAAATAACTGAAATGATCCAGCACATCTTATAATAATTTGACATTCCGTTCCCCCGCGGGTTGGTGTGTATACGCCTCGAACAGAAGGTGCGAAAATTAAATCTAACGCAATTAAATCAAGGAACCTTTTTGAGAAGCAATGTTTCCCCACTTCTGCCCATCGGAAGACAAAGGAAATCGGAAGACAAACATCCCCATGCTGAAGGACTTGTGCAAGACTTTCCCTTGGGGTATATTTTTACGATGAGACATTAATTCTTTCGGGGAAACGAGTAATTCACACCACGAAAACCGTGCGCGCACCAAATACGAGAAACCATCGATAACAAGACGAATATTTTCCTACGCCCTCTTGAAAAATTTTCTGCACGACCAATACTGTAGTGGAAAACAATCTCCCATGGCAAACAACTTCACCAACAGGAACTCCGATCTTCTATTCATGCTTCAAGTATCTTCTTCATTGCGTAAAATTACTCCTGCAGGATAATAATTATATACCCTTTAAACCGAAGAAGAGTCGCGGGCATTCGTTAAAGTAATGAAATGTACAGTATTCGAAAGACCGATTTCTTAAGAACCACCAAAACGGACATGAAATCCAACAAGGCTTTCACCATAAATTAGCATACTGTATAATATCAACAATTCAATTTTTAACCCTTGAAAAATTTCCAGCATGTTGCGAAATTGATGAGAATTTATGGCTGTAATATAAAATGCTTTACTTTTCATTTTTCAGTGCCTTGAAAAAAGGTGGAAAACTGAAAAATGGCAAATGCATATAGGACATTATGGAATCGAAATTTGTTTATAAGAACGACGCCAGGAATAGTTCAATACGCGCGGAAGAGGGGCAATCCTCGCACTTATATATGAGATACTTACACTTAATCTAGAAGTGAAACACATTAAGTCAGCTAATCAAAGCATTCTTGCATAATCCTCTTTAAAGAAAAAATTATTCTTTCACGAGAGACTCACCCTGATATCAGATACACTCAACGTGGCTCGGAGGAATTCACGAAGCTAGTGAAGAAATCGGAACGCTCAACGTGACGCGGGGCGACACTATACACAGGGCATCTATATACTGTATATACGCCCCCGGGGTGAGAATGCCCAGCTTGAAAGAGCCAAACGGAATCACGCGTTCCACCAAACGAGTTTATTAGCAAGTCCGACAACCTCCGCTGGTTCGCTAAATCTTTCACCGACTCCTCAACGACTGCGCTTATCCGAGACAAAATGTCGACTCTGAAAGATGAGATACCGAATGAAACTTGTCCGATATTCAGATGGGGATAAAATAACTCAATAAGAACTCGCTCGACGGCATTCTTTCCAATAGCATCAATGCACAAAAGAGCAAGCACCACTTCTTCAACTTATC
The DNA here is from genome assembly GCA_905338405.1 of Notodromas monacha. NCBI lineage: Eukaryota > Metazoa > Arthropoda > Ostracoda > Podocopida > Cyprididae > Notodromas > Notodromas monacha. The sequence goes on along the minus strand of CAJPEX010001255.1, from coordinate 58,269 downwards.
CATAAAATTTTCGCTGCTTGATTTGAGTTCATTGCTGAGGATGATGGAGATGTCCCGTCTTTCCCCGCGATTTGTTGCTCTTAGAGCAAAACTTGCTCAATTGCTTATGAGAAACATATGTCACCATTTCGAAAAAAAAATTTCATTACTTCTATGAATCTTCTAAATGCTTGACGAATTCCCTCCCAACCATACATCTAAAATATAAGTTTAGGCACTGACGGGGTTTCGATCGCAAGGATTTTTCATATTTCTCCACGGAACATATGATGAATATTGAAAATGTACCGAGACGAAAATAAAGACATTCAATGGATTCAAGTCTCAATCTAAGTTCAATACAAGCCTTCACAAGGCCTGTGTCAAGACAATAAGTTCTTCAGCGGCTCAAGAATATATGATTCTGTATTCCACAGTTAGCAACATGCAGGATGATGCAGCATGCAGGGGTTTCTTTCAGGAAAAATACCAAATTCAAGTCCAGTTAAACTAGCAATAAATCTTGAAACAGGATGCTTTTCTCATCAAATCCGGAGACAGAAAAAAACCGGGTGGGCATTTTACACCATTACAAACTTTGAAGAAAATCTTATCATAACATAAACAGGGTGTGGGTCACATGGTGAGGTGGTGCAAGAGAAAAAAAAGACTTCCAATACTCTTTTACACAAAAATATTTCATCAAATGAATATACTCCTATAGTTGAGCAGAACGATTTTCTTGGAACTGTGAAACGAATTTCTCGTGGTCTCACAGGGTTTTCTCCCCATGTTTTTATAAGGGTTTTCAGTGAAGAGATTTTCTCTTAAAAAAATACTGAGGATGAAATTCTGCGTCTTAGCACCTACAGGTGTATATACATTCTACAGTTTCCAGTTCGAATAAACTTCGAGATTCAGCACCAGTCCACAGAATATATGCACAAGAAAGGGAAGAAATCGGTGGGGTGAATTGCGTAATATTTTATTGAAGTTGGTGATATTAAATCAACTTAGATTGTACTCACTCCCTCAATTGGTATTCCTCCCTTCCGTTTTCTTCCGGCGCCTGTTGCCGTCCCAGTCTGCTCCTTGGCTGACTATTTTTTGAGTCATCTCTAACAAACATGCCACAGCTATATGACCTTGAAAAGACTGCCCCAAGAGTCTTATATTAATAAATTGCACAGAAGACAGCATAAAAACAAAAAATGCAGTGAAGTTGGCAATTGTGGTCATAGTTGGGGATGATGCAGAACAAGAAAGTTTTATGCCAAACTTGTGGTTTATCACTTCTTGATGGAATGACTTGTCTCCAATTTTTTTTGGGTGGACGGACTTCTTGCCAGAGCTCACATGTGAGCTGCCAAATTTATGCTGCTCCCCCTTCCCCCTGCCTCACTCCCCATGCACCTGTATAGTCCCTCTCTTGTGCACATGCTTCAGCAACTTCAGAAAGTGGAGCCTGGCTGTTTTGGGAAGAAATGGTGTAGGATTCACACTGCACTCATTGCTCTATTAAAACTTGCCATGGAATGCATGCTGAAGATTATTTTTAGACTTCTCTATTGTCCAGTATAGAATGCATTAGTTTGTTTAAACAATACAGTTCCAAAAACTATTCAGGAATATTGCTATAGTTGGCAATACTGTACTGTACTGTAATACAATTTGTGTCAGGTTTCCTTAGTTGACTTGGTAGTAGTGAAATGTGATAAATTTGGGCATTTAAAAAAATAGGAAATTTACAAGTGTTCACTAGTGGTAAGAATGACTTCATGTTAATTCAGCATGCTAGTGTCCTCTATACTAAAATGAGTAGAATAGAATGTTCCCCTCTGTTTGTGTTCTGGTGATTTTTAAAAGTTACAGGAAAGGCTGTGTAGGTTGACTGGCTTCCTGCCTTCTCAACACAGTAAACATGTTCTTACTCCTTCTGCAGTTGACACAATATTTCACATCAAACAAAGAATATTTGGAAAACTTCATAAGGTATGCATTTACATCATACAAATTTCTAGTTTGAATTGTTAGAAACAATTTTGAGTGTCCATAGGAAGGGCAGCATTGAGAATGAATGCAAATAAATACAATATAACAACCCTTTAATAGCAAATTCAATTCAGACAATTTCTCATTGCATATACTCAACTTTTATAATCAGAGTAATGAACCTTCAGTAAAGCCATAAGGTTTATTAAAATGAATATTAATACAGTTGTTGATAGTACTTCTCCCACTACACCATTTATACCTATTCAAACAGGCCTTCTGAAGTCTCTCATGATTTTTCTTCAAGGAGAGAGTGATGTGTTCAGAAAGTGAGGCAGGGGGAAGGGGGAGCAGCGTAAATTTGGCAGCTCACATGTGAGCTTTGGCAAGAAGTCCACTCACAATTTTTTTTGGGTGGCACTCTGACCATGCGCAAGGGATGACTCTTGCTGAGGCATTTTGTTGCTCCACATGCATTTGAAACCAATGAAAGCTGCTATGTCATGCCCCTCCCCCTCACTTTGTTGGCTGTCCAGTGACAGAATTGTCCCTAAAAACAAAAACTGGTGACAGAGTTGTCTTAAAATTCAAAAACTGAGCAAAACATTTAGGGTTAGAGATGCAGGTTTCACATCTCCTAACCCCTTGGGGACTTGCTGCGCATCCCCTTTGAAAATCAATCATAAATGTTTAATTGGGTGGAAAACCACCCATGCGTAAAAATCGGATGAAAGTCATCAACAACTTTTCCCCCTCCCCCAAAAATTCAACTGTCTTGGCGCCAAGAAAATGGGGCCAACTAATCATCGGTCAAGAATAAGAGCTCATGAAAGCAAAATAAGAAGCAAGAGAACTACAAAACAAGTACTCAAAAATATGAAACAGAAGAGAAATAGAGTTGAAAATACACTTATCAAAACAACTATAGAGTTGAAATTACACTCATCATAAGAATCTGAGTTGAAATTAAACTCTTAAGAAGAAATAGAGTTGAAATTACACTCATAAAAAAAATCTGAATTGAAATCAAACAAACCTTTGTCTGGAACGCCGGCAAGCATCTCCAAAGAAGCTAGAAGCATTGGCAATCTCATCCATGAAACCATCCTCAACTCCGGCCATTGGAAACATGCACAAGAAAACTTAAAGACAAGACTCAAGCACTTATCAAAATGACTTGTCAGGAAAACTTCAGCAGAAAAAAAACTCACAAACAAAAATCGCACAGGATACCCAACATCAGAAGAAGCAAAGACACGTGAATCTTTTAAAAACGCTAAAAAGCAACCTGAAAAACAAGTGTATAACAATTTAATGTATTATATATTGATTGACTTTTGAAACTGATCACTTCAGAAGTAAATCACTACACATATCAAAATGAATGGGACCCTCTTACAGACCCTCTCACTGGAAGTCTCACAAAATGAAAGTTGAAATGGCAGGGTAACCATTGTGCACACAAATCCCTGTCATGGCGTTTAACAGCCAGAATGCCCAGTGAAAGAGCATGCCTGGCAGCAGGCTTCTTTACTGGGCAGGGGGATTATGTTGGGGACTTGCTGCAAATCCCCTTTGAAAATCAATCATAAATGTCTAATTGGGTGGAAAACCACCAATGCGTAAAAACTGATGAAAGTTGTCAATGACTTTTCCCCCTCCCCCAAAAATTCAACTGTCTTGGTGCCAAGATGTCTTCAATTACCAATTTATTGGCCAATCCCAGGCCTCCAAGATTCTCCTGCCCTTGATCAACCCCCTTGATCAAGGACCAGAGAAGGAATTAATAAATACCCCTGTTTAAATCCAGAAATGACACAGTCCAATCTTGCTGCTGGAGCAGTGCATTCTGAGAGGTTTTCTGATAGATTTTTTGTGGTTCAAATTATTTTGTCAATCTTATAACTTGTGTTGTGTGACTATTTTCTAAAATGTTTATTTGGGACATTTGAAATATACTTTACCTTTAAACTAGGGATTCCACCGTGAATTCCCGGCCCCAGTCCCGGGCTGATTCTGTGTTTTCTTTAAAAACTATTCTAAATTCTGTCTTTTCAGCAAATCCTTGTTGAGATGACTTCTGTCCCCAAAAAATTGGTAGCAGAGCTCTCTTTTTGATCTACAGTCTCTTAATGGTCTAAAAACTCTTTTCAACCTACAAATTTTCTTGAAAAAAAATCTTTATTACCCTGAATAAATTCAATACCTCTCTTTTGGAAAATCCTGATATCTGAGTTTGTGATCCCAAACATCCCAAAAACTTTGAATTTGCGCAGAAAATTGATTAAAGACCATGGTACGCAGACAATGAGTCAAAGGGTTGATCTACAAGTCATCCCATCAATGACCAACAAAATCCAGGTTTGAACCCCCCTGACAAGATTCCCGTAAAAGTACCAGAAAGAGGAAGACCAGAAGTATCAAAAGAAGGTAAAATAAATAATGGTATTGATGAAGACAATATACCAGGTAATATAAGCACGCCTTCCACTGTAATTGCACAATTCAATTCCAACACCTATTCTGAACCTGAAAATATACAAGATGATTATAACGTTCCCCAACCTTTTCCAATAGAAGAAAAAGAATCTGAACATTCCAAAAATCCAGACCTAAAGAAATTAAAAAACGAATATAACAAAGAATATATAAAACAACAGAAACTTTCCATCATATCACTACTCTTTAGAATATTACAAGGTATTATAGCAGCCAATCAAACATTTATTGATTCTGATCCCAAAAATCAAGAGGAAATTTTTACAGACATTCTATAAGATTTTATAGAAACAATGACAGAATTAATCTCCTTTGATATCTCCATACTTCAAAATAATGATCTAAAACAAATCAAAATTTTACAAAAAGACATGCAGAAATTATACAAAGTCAAGTAGACACATTAATACAGAACTGGATCAAACTGCATCCACAAAAATGGAAATTTTATCAATTGATGTACCAGAAATTGACCCAATTATTGAAGAGAACATAAAAAACATTAAAAGCAATCAACAAATCTAAAAGAACACAAACAGAAAATAATCAAGAAAATATCCAGGAAAAAACAGAAAATCAAAATCATCAAAAAGCAAAAAGTGAAAATATCAAAAGTATTGAACCTCAAAAAATAATCCAACAAAAAGCTCCTAAAATAGTACAACAAGAAAAAGAATCAACAGAAATATACACAGATACTGATACTACAACAATAGCTCAAGCTCAAGGGTTGAAAATGCAGGTGTCCCATCTCTCAACCCTAATTCTGTTTCAGGATCTCATCAGATGGCTGAATTTTGCCATTTCAGTCATCTGAGAACTGAAGCATCTACATTATTTCCAACTAAACAAACCAAAATATTTTGGGGAATGAAAAATTGAGAGGGCAGGGGGGAAGAGTCTGAAAACCTCAATTTGCTTGTGGCTTGAAACAGCAACAAGCACATTTCTCAGGTGAATCATCCTTCTTGATTAATGTTCCTTTCTATATTGATTGCTGTAGCTTGTTTTATTCATGAAACAATTGATGATTCATTTAGTCATAAATTAACAATAATTTTCATAGCTTTGAAAATTGTTCCATGAATTACATGCTGCCAGTTTTCCCCAAGGGAAATATTGGAGATGGCAAAATTTATTTTGTGGCCGTGTGTGCTGTTGAACTATAACATCACAACAATGCAACTCCCATTAGCTTTGATACCAGACATGAAAGAATATGCAAGTGTTATTTGGGATGTAATTTATAATATGTTATCCCTGGAAATGTAGAGATGTACATGCATCTCCTTTTAATCAATGTTTGGAAATGATCAAGTACTAAAGTCTGTACCAGACAAAAATAGTCTTTATTCAAATGATGTCATATGTGTCCCATAAGTTAATTGGTGTTCTGTGTCCCTAGACTACTGAAGACTTGACGTGACAGAGGACTCGATTTTACGGATAGAAGGAATTAGGACGGAACCCAAATATATGGTGTCCTAAGGGGGGTATGATCAGAAGGGAAGTAGGACACCTGTGTGCGCATGTGCAGGTGTTGTTTTATGACTTGCACAAGCCAGGAATTACTACGCAGTTAGGGGGTTGCCATGCGCTGTTGTCGGGGGTCCTTGCACATGTCTGTCAGTTGTTGGGGCTTTTCCACAATAAACAGCATTGACAATGATGACGATGATGATGACGTCATCAAGCTGGCAGCCAGGCTGGAGACCTGGCTTTTGGCCAACAGGTCCAAAGTGTCTGTCAATGTGGATCTGGTGCACGGAGGCACAACGTTTGGCTGGTGGGCTGGGGGTCGGGTGCTGGACCACGGCACGGACTACAGACCATCAATCAGTTCAGTAGGCCAGGAAAACGAGTATTGTGGTTGGGCCCCACTGGCCCAGAACGGTGACTGCGGCACAAGGTGAGTGTTGCTGGCCAATGTCATCCGTCGTCATGCTGCTGCTGCTGCTACTACTGATGGCCAGCAGCAGTTATTGCTGCAGCATCGACAACAATCAGAGGAGAATGCTGTTGGCTTGTTGTTCCCGGTCATGCCACTCAACAGGACGCAAATGGCCTACGGCACTTTTATGCTCAGGTGTCTGATTATGATGATGATGCGCAAGCTGTGCTCAACAACTTGTGTCTACAGTAGTGTGTGCGTGTGTGTGTGTACGTTCATGTCCGCAGTCTTCATTTGAGTAAATACTAATGTAGGTAGAATATTGGAAAGATATGAAAAATTTTTAAAGCCAGCCATCATTAAAAAGTTGAACAGCTTGTACAGAGCTGTACAGTTGAACCTCTCCAAGTCAAATTGTTAGTGACCGGGAAAAAATTGACTTTGGGAGGTTTGTTTTTTGAGGTCTTCAGTTAAGGAAACAATCACTTTTCTTGCAAGGATAAGTAGAAAAAAAAGATTTGCAGGAAATTGTGAATGAGGGTATTCTGAGTTTGAAGCTTGCTACTGGACTTGGACTCAGGGGTTCATTTTTTCAATTTGTCTCTCACTTCCTTTCAAGATGCATAACATAATGCGTTCCATCCATTTTCTCTTTCATATTTCAAGAAAATAGTAACCGAAAGGCCTCAGAAAATTTGACTTGCAGAGGTTTGGGAGAAAAATACAAAGTTAGAGAGGATTTTCATGCATTCTTTCAAAGGGAATTCATATGGAGACTTCAAAAGTTTTTGAGTTTGGGAGGTATTCAACTTTTGACTTATATAGAGGTTCAACTGTATTACAGGGGTCAGCTTTGATCAAGTATTGTGACTAAATGCAAACACCTTGTTCCTTTAACATAGGCATTTTTCATTCATTCAATCCCTCCTCAATTATATGTACAGTGAGTGCATGCATAACAAGTTGTTGCTGATGAGGGAGGGATACATGCTATAACTCTGTACTGTATACCACTTCAGGGTCTTGAGCAGCATACATCCTCAATACCGACTGAAAAGAAGCCTTACATTTCGAACATTCGCGCATATGCATTCGTATATTCTGCTGCCTATTACGCATGTGATGATAATGATAGACTCAGCAGATTATAGCCCATATTGTCCATACTCATCGTATCGCCCTTGTCCTGGAGACGAGCAGGTACGTGGCGTCCGTGTGGGACGCCAGATCCAGGTTGCGAGACGGCCCTGTCGTACAGGCCCCATGGCCACTGTCCTTTGAGCAGTTGAGCCAGGCACAGGGCCTGGTATTGTACGTGTGCCGCCTACGCCGAAATTACGACGAGGGGACGCGGTTTCAGATCAAGAACTTGGCAGACCGGGCCTTTGTGCTCATCAATGGCCGCCTCAGCTTGGTGCTGGCCCGAACTGGGGACCACACAGTGGCCCGACTGCCTGCTCCTGCCAAGGCCGGCGACTCTCTGGGGTCGGTCAACGTTTCTGCACTCATTAAAATATATCTGCTGTGCATCGATATTCCTTTCATCTTGCCAATTCTTCCTCTTTTATCAATCGCCGTCTTTATTTTTCTTTTCTTTTTTTCCTTTCAAGACCGTCTAATAATACACTTAAAATTATTCCTGCTCTTTATTATTCCACTTGATTATTCGAATGAAACTGTGCGTGCGAGTATCCTCCAAAATTAATAACATACTCGAAAAATTACATACTCAATATGTCGGCTTTGATCCTACTGCGGTAAGCACACATACCTGTGTTGGTTCATAAAAGACGATAAACAGCCAAATGCCGTCGTTGAAGGCGGATTCAATTGTTTCCTTTGCTCCTCAACCATTAATTATTGTCTAATAAATGCTTCATTGCTTACTCAGCTAAAAAGATGGAAACATGAAAAAGACCTCAAAGTCAATGAAGTGCACTGGAGTGGACTTTAATGGATCAATATTTATTGTTGAGCATTCAAGTGCGCAGCTCGCCTCTTGATCCATTAAACTTCACTTCAGTGCACTTCATTGACTTTGAGGTCTTTTTCTTGTTTCCATCCGTAGCTGAGTAGTACATGAAACATTTTTTAGACACCCATTCAGGATTGAGGAGCAAAAGAAAAATTTGCATCCACCTCCAGCAGTGACGACATTTGACTATTCATCTATCACGAGCCGATAACCCTCGTACATATTACAGCGTGATGGTCGAAAACACGGGCAGGGACAGCTCGGGACGACCAGACGTGAAGGGCATGTTCGTCGTAATCATCGACGGGGACACACCGTCTGGCTGGACCATGCACAGACTTGGACTGGGCCACATGAACATCAGCCGCATCAATCAGCAGATTCAGCACATCGCAGGTCATCCTCTTCGAGCAGACCAGAAAAGAAGAAGAAGAATACGAGCAGCATTATTATCAGCAATAAGAGCAAAACCCGTCATGTTACCAGCTCTTTTCTCCTTCCAACTAGACTTACCGCCGCAGGGTATATTCAGTACTGCATACATTCACTATACAATACAACTTGTGAAAATGGCAAGAATTACCTTATTCTCGATGAATCCAGTTGGTGCTGTTGCTGACACGTTCCTCCAGGTGCCAACCGCCTTCCAGCACGGACTGGCGTTCCTCAACGGCGTCCCTCTCGGCAGGTATTACTCATCATCATTGGATGACGTCCACAATGAGCTTATTCAAGGACCAAGGAAAAGAAGAATAAGGAAGCTGTTCGTGCCTGCGTCCATGCTGTTGGGACCGGGCCAGGAAAACGAGGTGGTGCTGCTCGAGTTCCAGTCGGCGGCGTGTTTCCCGCTCTGCTTTGCCCAGTTGACCACATCGTCGACAGCAACAACAGCAGCTCCAACACCAATCGTGACCATAGATATTCACAGCAGAAAAAACGCCGGCTTCGCATAGTTTAATCATATTGCATATACTGTATATATACATGCTCATGTACATCGTGTATTTATATACTGTTCTGCTGTATATACATGAACGCGAGATACATAAAATACAATCTTCATTTTCTATAAGTTGGCTCTGTAATTGATAAAAACTTTCTTTGGGCATTTTCAGCATAATCTTTGCAACCAAAGGTTTGAGATATGAGACTCTTTTATAAGCATGATCCCTGTCATGGGCCCATTGGATCCCAAACAAAGACACTGGATGTGAGCAGTATGGTACCGGGTCAGCCGCTTGCTGGTCAATTCATGGTTGCGCACCCGCCAGCCGTCAAATGCCGGTCCCTCCAACCACCAGCCAGCTGGGCAGTGCTTGGTCTCTCCAATCCCCAGCCCACCAAACAAATTTTCTGAGGCCTTTTGGTTACTATTTTCTTGAAATATGAAAGAGAAAATGGATGGAACGCATTATGTTATGCATCTTGAAAGGAAGTGAGAGACAAATTGAAAAAATGAACCCCTGAGTCCAAGTCCAGTAGCAAGCTTCAAACTCAGAATACCCTCATTCACAATTTCCTGCAAATCTTTTTTTTTCTACTTATCCTTGCAAGAAAAGTGATTGTTTCCTTAACTGAAGACCTCAAAAAACAAACCTCCCAAAGTCAATTTTTTCCCGGTCACTAACAATTTGACTTGGAGAGGTTCAACTGTACAGCTCTGTACAAGCTGTTCAACTTTTTAATGATGGCTGGCTTTAAAAATTTTTCATATCTTTCCAATATTCTACCTACATTAGTATTTACTCAAATGAAGACTGCGGACATGAACGTACACACACACACGCACACACTACTGTAGACACAAGTTGTTGAGCACAGCTTGCGCATCATCATCATAATCAGACACCTGAGCATAAAAGTGCCGTAGGCCATTTGCGTCCTGTTGAGTGGCATGACCGGGAACAACAAGCCAACAGCATTCTCCTCTGATTGTTGTCGATGCTGCAGCAATAACTGCTGCTGGCCATCAGTAGCAGCAGCAGCATGACGACGGATGACATTGGCCAGCAACACGCACTTTGTGCCGCAGTCACCATTCTGGGCCAGTGGGGCCCGACCACAATACTCGTTTTCCTGGCCTACTGAACTGATTGATGGTCTGTAGTCCGTGCCGTGGTCCAGCACCCGACCCCCGGCCCACCAGCCGAACGTCGTGCCTCCGTGCACCGGATCCACATTGACAGACACACTGGACCCGTTGGCCAAAAGCCAGGTCTCCAGCCTGGCTGCCAGCTTGATGACGTCATCGTCATCGTCGTCGTCGTCAATGCTGTTGATTGTGGAAAAGGGCGAGTTGTCGTCATCGGTGCGGAAGGCCGTGTTGAAAAGCGGGCCTCGGAAACCTGGCCTCAACCTCGTCAGGTTCGCGAAGCAATTGAATAGGTCGTCAGCATCAGAATTCGCTTGACTTATTATGCTGCTGCAGTCCACGCCCGGAAGCGCCCCTGCCACCGATCCCCGGGCCAGACTGGCCAAGTCACCAGCATCCGACGTGTACATCATCACCAGCGATAATGGAGATGATGACAAGGATGACTCATCGGCATCATCATCCTCGTCATCCTCATCCACTGATTTACCTGCACTGTTGCCTATTCCTTCATCCAAATGCCGCTTCACAATACCGACCAGCCAGGGCATGTATCTGGGGTCCACGTCCGAGAAAGACCCGTATCGGTTGTCCAGCTGGAGCATGGCCACCGGCCCTCGACCCAGGTTGTAGAGTAGAGGCCGGAGTCTGGCCAGCAAGTGGGCCAGGTAGTGCTCTGCGTGCTGGGTGAACTTGGCTGATAGTGTGGACCGTGTGGAGAGCGTGGGGGTGTCGTTGAACAGGAGCCAGGCCGGGATCCCGCCGGCATCCCAGTCAGAATTGATGCCCGGACCGATGCCCAGCAGCACCAAGAGGCCATGAGCGTGGGCCAACCGCAAGAACCTACAGCAGAGCCGCCATCATCAATTTTCTTCTTCTCGTTTGTACTTTCTTTTTCTCAAAGGTTGTCCGTGCCCCACCTTACTGTTCCACTGCATAATTATATTATACTGTACTGTACTGCCGCAGTATGGGCACAAAGCACACAGTCCTCTTTGATTATCCACTTTTGCTTACATCACTGCATTTTCTTTCCATCACAGGGAATTGGAAAAATACCGTATTCTTCTATACAGTATTCTATATATAGCCTCATGCACTTTATTCCAGACATTTCCCGGGCTTTCCATCTGTATAAGCTAATTGAGACTTATAATGCACGTGAAGCACTAAAATGTACAGTTCTGTACTGTACATTTATTCAATCAGTATTGCCGTAGTAGAAACCCATGTGTAACTTTTCACTCTCTCTTTTTGGAGAACAAACGACGATACTGTACACATGATGAAGATTTTCCACCAATCATCAGAGGTCATTTAACCTGCCTCTTTATTGTGTCTCCAAATTGAAAGAAATGGAATCACGTACAGTACACGAGTTGAGCACACCGCACAACATAAAACATTAATATACCGTATTTACATGATATACAGTAAATAGGAAAAAGAGTGCTTATATACTCACTGGAAAAGGTCTCGGTCGCCTTGGAAGTCAAAGTGGCCTGGGCCTTGGTGCTGGTGCCAATTCCAGGGCACCGGGGTGAACACGGCATTGAGGCCCATCGCTGCAGCCCTGGCCAGCCGGTCGGACCACATGGCCCGAGGCACTCGGAAGTAGTGCAACGAGCCGGATACGATTCTGAACCCGGGGCGACCGTCCTTGACGAAAGTGCCGTTAACCCAGTCGATGGAGAAAAACCGCCTCATCATCTCAGGCTCTTTGTCACCATCAGCTGCAGCAGCAGCTGTTGCTGCTTCATCGTCGTCGCCCTTGTCATGATGATGGCATCCAGTGCAGTTATTATTATTATTATTATTATTATTATTATTTGATGGCAAGCCGAACAAACACGTGGGCAACGACAAGACCAACACAAAGAAGAAAAAGAAATACGACGGTGTCATAGTGACTATCTGCATGCTGTACAAAAATATGCGGATGTCGGTCGACTTTCGGCCAGCACCATCATCAGGACACGGGCGAAAAAAAAGAGACACAAGCATGCACTGACTGACTGCTGGTGAATCGAAACGCTCTCGCTGCTTATCTGTTGCTCCCCGCGTTCTCATTCATTGATTCATTCATTTCTCATATATGCAGCATGATGATCCAGATGGATCTACAATGACGAATAAATAAACAGACTTCTGCTGCTGCTGCTGATTACGCGTGCATACATCAACTCACACAATATACCTATGCATACAATACTCATATTAGTCATCCGTCTGCTGCTTACATGCAGCGGCATCAACTGAAAACCATTTTCCGCCTAATTTCCTCACATGCACTTTATATGCTACAATAAGAAGCGCAGAAATCAACTGAAGCAACTCACGCATGTGCTGATGCAGCCATCGTTTTTGCGAGGTACGTGTTACAGTACTATAAAAGGTCATGGGATATTTTGAAAATCTCCGCGTATATAGCTTGATGTAGGAGGACGATACTCAATTGTCCGGCTAAACTCGTTAGGAAAATGACGAAAAAAAAAAACTCGAGTGCGAGAAAATAAAACGCAGCATAAATCGTTATTACTTGTTGTTGTTTTTGTTATTGCTGAAATGTTCATTGCGATCATCTGGAAGAATCAAGTGTAATATGTAAGAATCAAGTGGTGGCGCTCTGCTGATCAGTGAAACCCAGTTGACGCTGCAAAGTCTCTATATATTCCATGTATATACTGTACACTGTACTGCACTGTTCTGAAGTCTGTACTGTACTGTACTAATACACAGCATATAAATGCAATTACTGTATCGGGTATTATAAATGACAGACGATGAGTCTTTCTTGAGCATCATCTTATATGAGTACTGTATATACAATATACTGTACGAGCAGGAATGAGAGGTGCGAAACATAAAGAAGGGAATAAAGAGGAGTAAACGAAATGCGCGGGACGTCGTCCTCATCGCAGCATCAGCTTGTTCTTATTCGACATTACCGACCAGGCGACGACCGACAGCTGGTGATTTGATGATCCGCCAATTATGAAAGATGCTGATGCCGCGGTACCTGTTTATATAGGAGGGTTGGTTCATAATAAGTCACTCGATTTATTGCAGTCGTAAAAGGCAGACGCTTTTCTTTTTCCTTTTGTTCGTCTTCAATCCTTCGTCAGTGTCCAGGAAGAAATGCTTGAGCCACTACCCAGCTATACAGACGGAAGCGAGCATCAAAAGGCCTCAAGGCGAATGCCCATCAGGCTCCATTATCACTCAAGTGAAGTTAATTGATCAAGAGCAGCTGGGGACTTATTTGCATGCTCTATATAGTCTATGAAAGTTTTGCGGGTTCTGGTCTGAGTGCAACCTGAATTGTTTCTTTTTGAGAGTGGAAAAAAACATCTCTGTGATGAAGAGCTAAGCTCAGGGATGGGTGGGATTATATATGCACCCTGCTGCGATTCTGACTGGTGGTACCCGTATATAGTGAATACCAACCTGAAATGAGATTGATTTTGAGGACAGCAGCAGAGGGGCAGCTGCATTTCAGTCATTGAAAATCAGCTTAATCTACTATACAGTACTGTATATAAGTACTCAATTTCAAGACTGTTTTGGTTGTGGAATTGTCACTGAGAAATAAATACAATTTCTTTGAGCGCCTGGTGGAGTTTACTTATTCAACTTTGTTCTGTGCCACTGGTGGCTTTTCTTTTATTTTCTCTGGGCCGATTTTCATCTGAGACGATGCCTGATGTTTATTTTATCAGCAATGAGCTTTGTTGAAAAGTATATTTTGCAAAATTGAAGATATCACAAATAAGAAAAGGTATGGGCAACATTTTAAAAACAAGAAATGTGAACAACTTTACAATCTAAATTTTGAAGGCTGCATTTCTTTCATCACTTCCTTTTGACCAAAAACCTTACCTTTTGACCAAAAGATTGACTTTGGACGTTTGCATTGCAAATAGCATAATGCAAAATGTATCTTGGAATTTTTCCTGATGGTTTTCAGGACTTGTTTTGAATGTGAAAAACCTGCGAAAGTCTGATGCTTATTATTTAGTGGTGCATATAATGCTTGTGTAATGTGAGAAAATGTATCTGTCTCATTGTAAAACTTCACAGGTGAATGTTGTTCTCTCTTATTTTTCCCTGGGCATCAAACGGCTTACAAACTGCATAATTGCTTGGGCACTTGAGTTCCCTCAATCTCATAGTCCCTTATGGGTGGCAGTGCCGGGATTCGGAAAAAAAATTTGTGCCCCAGGAATTAGAAAAAAGGGGGAAACAAAAAATATTAGAATAGCCAAAGTCAGGAAAAATCCCAATTTGTTCATCATTCCTGCAGAAAAATTTGCAAGAAAAAAAGAAAAATTTATTGCTGGGTGGCATTTTTTCTGCATTCCTGTCATGGGATTAGCTTCGAGGATTATTGGGACAATGACTCTCCTTTTTTTGAATTTTTCCCAACTTTGGCTTCTTATAGACAAAACTGCATATTGGTGACCTTTGGTCAAACCAAAATGCAGGAGCCGGCAAAAAATACCGGCATCATCTCACACTGCAGAATAACCCACCACTGCCCAAGGGTCAAAAACACCCTTCATTAAAAATTTGGGTAGTATAAGATTTATTGCATGAAAAATTCTTTGAAATTGGTGGAGGAAACAGTTTATGTTGAACAGAACTCAAGTATTTTCGAATGACGGAGCTATGTGAGCGTAAGCAATTTTGGAAGTGATGTTATTGAAACACTGTTAAATCTATTCCAAAATTGCCGAGGCTTATGAACAAACCCTGGTATTAGTTGCAGTACGTGCTTTTGAGTATCACAATACGATATCGATGACGCAGCATATACCAAGGAAATCAATCCACGACGCAAGTGCATAATGTACATTATATATATCCCTCAATCAATGATCATCGTTGCGACGAACAAATTCACCAACATTTGAATGACCCTTCGTCTGCTGTCTACAACATTCTAGCACCTTGAACAGAGAAATTAAAAGTTGTTCTTCGTTTCTTCACATAATGATGCTGTTCTTATCACAGGCGGGCCAATATAGCAAGCAGCATCTATACGCTGCACTTGCCTTTCTTTGCGATACGATCGATGTATAAAATAAGAGGGTGGTTTCAAAAGTCTTGCGACTATTTAAAATACTGTAGACACAACAGAGTTTGATCAATTTGAAAAAATAAAATTTTTTTTTTTTTTACTCGCAGCATATCCACAAACGCGGCAAAACTTTAGGCCCGTTCAACCTACTCTCCGCCCATTTAAATGCACTTTCTCATGCTATAAATCCAACAAGTAAAAAAGCGAGGAAAATCAAGTTCAGACTGAAATTTTCCTGGCGCCACTGTTTTCATAGTTGGATTTATTGCATGAAAAAGTGCATTGAAATTGGCGGAGAGTATGTTGGACAGCATTAAAGCGTTGCCACGTGACGACGACGAGGTTATGTGGGTGGAAAAAGGAAAATTTAATCGACCGAACCCTGTTGGAACTATTTGAAACGGTAGCAAGACTTATGAAACAACCCTCGTACAATACAACCCATCCATCCATCGATTTATTTGCGGTCGACTAACTTATATATTCTCTTCCCAAATTAAGCACAGTCGAAATACAAAGCAAGTTTCAAACTCGCCTGCTTTCTTCCCCAGTTTTCTTTCCTCAGTTCGAGCTACTATAGTAAGTGCAGCACCCTCGCTTGAATTATCGGCACACGTTCATCAGCACGGATTTGATTGATCATCATCACCAAGGGTCGTCAAACACGCCCAGAGACTCTTGGAGCTGAACATCCTGAAAAAGAAAACGAACGGATGAAAAAAGTAGTTTCATTACAGTATTGTGCATCATGCAGTATACTGCATCTGCTGAATGTCGGAGTATATATTCAGCATGCATATATATGCTACCCGCATGCAGCAGCAGGAGATATATATATATATACAGTATATACACGAGCGGCGTCGTTGGTTCACATTTACCAATGTGTTCCCTAAAGTCTAAACTACTACAGAATTTTAAATCAGCACTCTATTGCAAGCTGTACAGTGAGTATATATGTATACCTGATTTATAATTGTAAGATCAATAAGGGATCCTCACGGGAAAGTGGGATATATATAGTCGTACAGTATATATGCTGTATATATAGTTCACATAGAGTTTAATCAGGACCCCTTCACCAGCATACATTAAACACAAAAATATGTTATTGCTTGGGTGGCAGGAAAATAACTTGACATTGCTGAAGGAAACCAATATGAATTGTTTACCCCAAAACTTGGGAAAAACTCGACCATTCATATAAGCTCCCGCAGCAGCTAATGCATGCTTGCTGCTCATTCATTCATTCACAATCAGAGCAGCTCATTAACATCAAAAAATGTTTGATGGCCATCTTATTCCTCAACTGCCATTCCTCTCATTCTATCTGGAATCTGACACACTCTTTCCAATCAGAGTCACTCCAATAATAATAATAATAATAATAATAATAACGCACGTGCTCACCTTCAAACAGTGTTCAACAAAGTCCCGCTCCGAGATGAATTCGCTGCTGCTGCTGCTGCTTGCATTATTTCTGCTCAGCAGCCTCTGCAAATCGTATTCCACATCATGTATGCATCATGCCGCGCAGGGAGGGGGGGGGGAGGGGGTATTGAAATAATAATGATAATAATAACAATAAGTCAATGAGCGGATCGTCATCATCATCATCGTCATTGCGTGCATAGGCAATAGCTAGAGAGGACTTTAATGAATACATGGGGTGATGATGACGACTGACCAGAAAAACCCGCTCTGCGTGCTGCCTGCAACCCGCCTCGTCCACTTGGGGCACGGTGTTGCCCGAGCCCAGGATCCCGTAGATGGACTCTACCACGTCGGCCACGTCCGCCCTGCTGATGAACCCGTCTCTGTTCACGTCGTACAGGCTATATTCAGGTAATGGGTGCATCATCATGTGGATTTGTTTGTTTGTTTGGGAACACCACCACACGAACCCAACAGTAGATATGCACAATAAGAGACACGGAACAAACACATCACAGTAACACAGCCACTCAAGTTCCTCACACATACGCATGTAACATATACAGGATACATATACTGTATATGTGCATCTCCTGGTGTTCAACTTAAGGCCAGCACTTGATAACTCGGCAAAAATCTGACACAACATCAAGAAACTGTATGCTGGACAATAATTGACCATCAATGTCAGGAATGGAAATAAAAAATTCGTTTCAACATTTTGTTATGTCTTGAAAATACTCAACTTTTCATGCTGTTCTAAAATAAAATAAAAATAAATAAGTAAGTATTTTCTTCAAATTAACTATTCACGTCATAATAATCCGCGATTAAAGCAGACTATACGGTATACTTTTTGTGCATATTTTTGTCATTGGTCTCCATCAGCTCCATTATCTGTGCTGCACATTACTGTATATAGGAAGGTTTGTGCTTCTTTCTTGTTCTTTTTTTTGGCGCATTTCGGGACCTTTTTTTTTTATGCCAAAAGAGATCTGTTCATACATGGTTTTCTTTTGCACTCTTATTTTCTGCATGTTGAAGTTGAGAACGTTCTTTTATTCACTTTGCCGCAGAGCTTTTCCTAATTTTTGATCAACGATGAGAGAATGATTAAGCTTGATCAAGTAAACTGTAAATAATTACTGTACTGTACATACGTTCATATGATACGGGAAAAAGATAAGCAGTCTGCGTAAGACTATATATAGAGGTAAATGTAATACACTTTACTGTACTGTTGGACGGCTTACTCGGCAGCACTCACCTGAAGAGCCAGTGGAGACGGTCGTGCACAGAGCCGCGGAAGAGCAGCGACAGGACGCGGATGACGGTGCCAAAGGACACGACGCCGTCGCCTTCCTTGTCGAGCGTGCTGAACACGTATTTGGCGTATTGCGAGCAGTCTACAGATATGCATCATCGGAGACAATATACAACGCATCGAAAACCATCATCATGGCTATGCATTACATGTAATGCTTATTACCTCCCATGGGGAAAAACTTGGCGTAGATGTCGCGGAACTCGAGCTCCGTCATGAGCCCCGTCGGACATTCCTGCTTGAAGCCGCGGTACATGAGCTTCAGCTCGCTGCGTGAGAACTTGGTGGCCTGCGAGAGGGCGGCGAGACCTTCTTCGGGTCGCCACCGACTGGCCGTCTCCATAGTCTGCGAGGAGCTGATGGGGGAGTCTTGGTTACCGCCAGTATCATCATCACCACCACCACCTGTATAAATAACACAACATCAAGTTTTGCACTGCGCATGTAAATAAGGTGAAGTACAGTACTTGCATAGATGATACATCCAACAGTAAAGAAGATGAGAGAGAGAGAGGGAAATAAAGAAAGAGTAGGAGAGTGAGATACAGGTGGGATGAATAAGTGCTGTGCTGGGTGCTGTATGCCGTCAAGCAGTTGGTCGTCAGGCGCGGGGTGCGTGCCTTACTCATGATGAGGTACTTTTTTCCCGCTTTTCTTCTTTTAGGAGACTGGCATCTATCGTAAGTAGATTTTAGTGGCGTGTGACACAAGCCGAGCGTCTATAATAATAGCCGGGCGGTGAGATGTCGCAATAAGGCCGAGATCGCGCGCCCGAAAGGATCACGTCTTGCGCATGATGATGATGATACCTGCATTATGCCGCTCGTATTCGCATTTGGAACCTTGGAACCAACGTTTCTCGAATGATGTACAGTACAGTACTGCATTACGCACATCCACGCACCACGGCCATCATGACGAAGGAATCACCAGCAGCCCTGAGTGAACCCCACCCCGCCCAATAACATTATGGTCCCGCATGAATTATCGTCATCAGCATGACGACGTGAGTGAGTTAGTACGATGAGGGCTCATCATGAAATAAGAAACCTCAGGAGCAAACGCCCCCGTTCAAATAAATACACAGTATACGTCGGCCTGCGTATTATTTGCTGCAGCAGTGCATATAGTCTGCACTCTGCAGTACTGTATATATATCACACAAGCAATGAAAAAAAAGTGCAACTAAGCAGCTAACTCGGCCTGTTCCCCCACGGATATTAAATGGATGTTGAATTTTTTTTTTTAGCAGGAATTGGGCTAGAAATGAGCAATAAAAGCACATATAGTGCTATACATCAGCCTCGCTGGTTGTATGGTACTATACACCCTTACTAATTCTCTTCACTGCAAATACTGACCCATATGTAGATACAGTCAACCCCTGGTTAACGTTTTTAGTTGGTTCTGTCCAAAAAAATGTTATCTGGAAAAAACGTTAACCAAGGGAGTCTTTCCCTTAAGAAATAAAGGAAAAACGTTTAATTGGTGCCAGGAAAAATTTTCTTAAGGCAAAAATCAGAAAAAAATTAATCAAAGAGTGTATTTTAACACCAAAGAGTGTTAAACAAGTCATTGCATGAAGTACAATTTAAAAACACTGAAAAGGCCTCCTTACTTTTTTTGTGGTGCCATCAAATCATTGATATTTCTTTGAACCTCAGCTTTTTCAGCTGCCATTTCCCTCAGCTCATCCACTCCCAAGTCTTGAGTGTCTAAGACACTCAGCTTTTTCAGCTGCCATGTCCCTCAGCTCATCCACTCCCAAGTCTTGAGTGTCTAATTCTTCAAGTAAGGAGGCCTTTTCAGTGTTTTTAAATTGTTCTTCATGCAATGACTTGTTTTACACTCTTTCATTATTTCTGAATTTTTCAGATTGCCTTTTGGTGATGATGAAAAATTGGCCCTCAAGTCAACTGTCATCAAGGAGACTCTCACCAAGTGGAATGAAGTCCAAACCATCTTCAAAGAACAACATCCCAACAACATTCAAGTTCAACAAGCTTTGGATGTTCTGGACTCTGTGTGTGGAAGGCATTTAACTGCCATTCTCAAAAGTAGGGAGAAGCAATCAACCATCAAAAGTTTCTTCTCTCCTGACAAAGCTGGGCCATCAATGGACCAAGCTGGGCCATCAGGTCACAAATCTCAGCCCTGCAAGAGGGCAAATGACTCAAGGGACTCTGATGAGTGACTTTTTGTGTGATTAAAATGAATCTCTGATTTTCATTGAGTTAAGAACTGTGGTTACTTTTTGAATGTAATGGCAGTGCATAAAGCTCAGTTGTTGAAATACACTCTTTGATTAATTTTTTCTGATTTTTGCCTTAAGAAAATTTTTCCTGGCACCAATTAAACGTTTTTCCCTTATTTCTTAAGGGAAAGACTCCCTTGGTTAACGTTTTTTTCAGATAACGTTTTCTTGTGCAGAATCAACTAAAACCGTTAACTGGGGGTTGACTGCACTGATACTCAAGATGAAATTTTTCATGTACTGGTGTGATATACTTATGAGATTTTTCATGCATTCCTGCTTGAAATACTGAGTGAAGAAAAACTTGCTAGGAAGTTGTTATGTGGAAGACTTTCTAATTGGATTGGGATTTAGCCCTTGGGCATCAGCAGTGCCAGGATTTATTCAAAATATTGTGTGCTGCACTGAAAAAAGGAAAGAATGATCAGAAGAGCCGCAATCTGGAAAAATTCCAAATTTTTTTTAGTATTCCTTCAGGAAAAAAATTGTCAAAAAAAGAAGAAAGTTGCTCTTGGGTGGCTTTTTTTCTGCATTCCTGCCAAAGGATTAGCATTGAAAGATTTTGTAAACAATAGCATACCCTTTCCTTGAATTTTCCCAACTTTGGCTACACAGCAAAAGCTGCAATTCAGTGACATTTGGTCAAACCAAAATGCGCAAGCCTGCAATAATATCCCTGCACCACCGTAGGATGGAATCTGACCTGCTGCCATCCAAGGATTAATGAACAAAATTCCTGAGCTCATGAGAAAATTGTGAACTGGGTGATGAAGCTAAAATAACATGCAATCCTAATAGATGAGAAATTCAAACCTCTTAAGAAAGTTGAAAATGTTTGATGCCCAGGTGTGGTTGGGCACCACCAGAAAGAGGTTTTACTTTTAAGGTTTTGGCTACTCATCTTCCCAGGCTGCATTCTTGTCACATTTGGTCAAGTCAAAATGTGTCTATTTGGAGAGAAACCCAGACTCTGTTACAAGACGGTGAGGAAACCAATGCCATCCAAGGCTTGAACAGTAAATTGCTATCCAAACTTACAAAGTTCAACTGAGCAGTCTTTTCCTGGTCCAGGAATGCAGCAACCCAGTTTTCCTTACTCACAAATTCAGATTAACAGGAGTAGGTTGCCTTGGTCTCTTTGAAGCATGTTACCTGCTGTTATAGCCAAACTTTGGTGTCTTTCCTTTACAAAGAATGAAGCTGAAGACAAAGAAATGATAGCAATTATGAAGACGCTGTCATCACAGGTCACATCAAAGGCCTGAATATACTGCACCTTAATTCTTTTCAACAGCTGAGAGCTATAAAACCATATACTGTACTGTACACATTTTTGTGCAAGGCATTTGTGCATATTATCAGCCGGTTTTCAGCCGGGGGTTTGATACTCTGGAAATGAATCAAGAGTTTACCATATATTGAGATCCACAACTCTTTGGATAAGATATCAGTTTCTTGCAAGACTGTCAAGAGTTGTTGTATACTGTGCAAGACAAATGAATATTTAATGTGCTGTGTTGAGATGGTATTTTCCACTGTTAAATTGTGACCCCAGTTTTTTTTCTTACTTTTAGTTGGCACTAAATTTCTAGGCAGATCATCTTCCTTCTTATAGAAGTTCTTCCTTCTCTTCTTAGAATCTAGCTTTTCTTGAGAGTGGAAAACCACTAGATTTAAAAAAAATTTCTTTTCTTGTTGCCTTCAAGGCAGTTTGGCAAAATTCAGTATACAAACCTCTAAAGGTAAGAATGGTTTCGGCATTTCAAAGAGACAAATCCAGTTATTTCCTATCGCTATCTTTTAAAGTTCATTTGTTCGCTGTGCACTTAGGGAATCAATAGTCTTACTCAAAATCATTAATTTCAAAAGCTTTCTCTGAAACAAAAGCGTCATATTTCCAGAGAGTCTAAATTGGACTTGGGAGGTTTATAAGAAAGGGTAACGTAGGTATTTTTTCTAGTTAGGTAGCACTTATAAAGCTCTTAAAATTTGAGGAAGATTTTTGTAAAATCCTTCAGACTGGAAACTTCGTGACAGAGTTTGTGCCAAAAAGGCAGTCCTAAGAAATTTATGGAGCTCGTCTGCTTCTCCGACGCTCATGAGTGCTGCATTGCAAAAAGCTTCTGTAACAACCAATTTTCTACCACGTTGTATAATAATTTTTAATGTCTCGGCAAAAATGCCAAAAATTCACTCAATCATCTAAATTTCATTGTACCAATGCAATTTTTCCAATTCTATGTAACGTCGCTCTTTGGTAATTTTCTCCGTTTTCATCACATCTATTGCGATTTATAAAATTTTCTCTGAAATATTTTGGAGAGAAAAAATTCATAAAATTGTATCAAAAATAAAATATTTGGTCGAATCAAGGAATAGATTTCACGCAGCTTCAATCGAGAAAACACTTTATTTTTTCAGCAACAAAAAAAATTTGGCCTCCACTCTGACTTTTAAATCATGTTTGACAACTCTATGTTGATAAAAACCGTCTGATTTTGGCCAGAAAGGTTGCATTTACACAGAATTTAATTCAATTCGAAAGACAAATTTTTAAGGAAATCTGTTATAGTAGAACAAAATTTAACCCCCCCCCCGAAATCTGTCTTATATTCGCCCAAGATGTCAAGGTTGAAGTTCCCGTCAAGATTGCAGCACAAAGGACGTTCAGTATTCTCATGCCTAACTGAAATCGGAGAACAACGAATTTTCAAGAAATTTCGTGCACGCCTCAACAAACACACCGCATCCAACACAAAAGCTTCTCATGGATTCCACGACATTGACATAGAAAGCCATGCAACTAAACATTTCGTCGAGAATCACAATCCTCCTCAGTGACAACCGTGAATCGACTGCAGATATCCCGCAGGCAGAGATATCCGGAAAAAAAAACGAGTCAAAGCACAAAAAAAAATTAAAATCCAGAAGAAAGAAGAGACAATGACAAAGAAATGAAGCTTTCCCGAGCGAAGCTTTCATTCCCGACTCAGTGTTCACCCGATTCACGCGGGAAAACGCCGGCACAATATATACGTACCAATATAAGTGAATAAAATGTAACTAGCAGACAAAATAACCACAAAAAAAACTGAAAGTGAAATAATGCGAGTACAAGAGCCGCCAACATGATGGAGTGTAATATACAAAGTGGGGAACTCATCGTGGATATAGGAGAGAACTCAATCCAACGTATAACTAGGTCGACTTGTGGATAGTCACTGTGATTCTGTTTCTGTGTCAGAGACTAGCCGCGAGACATTTTTTTATTTCGATTTATCCACCAGACAAGAAAATCTTTACTTGGATTAATTTTTTTTCGCTCTTTATTCGGCGAAAGAAACATATTTTTTCTCCGTGCTGATTGGAAACGTTTTCCTTTTCTTTCTTTTTTCCAATCACAAACGGAAAAGTCAAGTGATAAAAGACGAAAACGCAGTGCCAAAAATGCGTCGCAATCAAAGTTGCTCATCGATAAACGCGATCAATGAAGTGTTCATCTTTCTTTCGATTGCCACTTTATTCGCCAATTGCCAGCCAGCAGTCAATTGTAAGTAACATGGAGACATCAAACGCAAAAAAATTGACGCGTAAAAAGTAATTATTTCATATACTCAGACTTTTTCAACCCACTTTATTAACCGGTTCAATTTGCGCAAAAAGTTCATTTCAAAGTATTTTCTCCGTGTGGTCGATATCGAAGTTGAACTTCAGTACATTTAAATAACGCAATTTATTTACTCGGATACATAATCCTGTAAGTGGGAGTCAGTTTCAAAAATTGTAAAGTGATACACAGCAACAAAATTCAACATTTTTAAAAACGGGTCTTGAATATGACAACAAAGATTTTGATATGCTCTTCTGTCGCTTATAATAAGTGTTATTAAAGTGAGCAATCATGCTTTAAATTATATCTCATTTTTTTAATGATTAGAGGTTGATTTGGCTACTACAGGACAACCTTCAATTGAAATTGCATTGCGATCAGAAGCCCTTAGTAATAACGCCTGCAATTGAATTAATAGTTTTGGGTAATCATGAATCTCAGAATAAATCTATTTGTAAATTGCTTCATTTATAAGTATGACCCACGACTCCACGAGCCAACCTTCATTACTGTCCATTATTTCCAATATCTTGAAAAAGAATAGTTAACAGCTCTAAATAAAATCTTTTTATATCTGAAAATTAAATTTTTTAAATGTGGCAAGAAGAATTTTCTGTGGCATTTTGCCCGTTTTCAGTCAAGTATTAATAAGCATCGAATCTATAAGTTTCAGTGGGTATTCTTCAGAGTTTAGTTGAGAAATACCACAAATAAACGTTAAATGATTTTCTCCAGTAAGGATTTGCTGACGACATTGAAGAATATGAATTCCTCTTTTCGCTTTTGTTTGCGTAGCTTCTACATCCGGATTCTCTACATCTTTGTTCGATTGACACTAATTACTTTTTGAAGACCTTCATCTATATTTGCAAACTTTTATCAAGCATCAGCAATTGCCATTTTAACTCCTGCAGAGGTTCTCTTCCTTTGTTGTTTCAACGCATTACACATTTCATTTTGAAAAAAAAAATGTTAGCAGTGAAATAAAAGGATGTTGCTGTTATACATTGAAAACTTCTTTCTAGGAAGATTGATTTTAGAATCATTCTTTCCATGCTGGCATTCGGAATCGGCGATGGGTTTCTTCTTTCTAGAAATTATCCGGTATTTCTCGGAAGTCAGGACGTCGGAATCTTGCATCAGTAACTTGTTTTTTAAGTGATTGGTGATTTCGGACGAGAATTAAATCAAAGCCGAAATGTGATAAACAATTTTTACCGATCAATGTTACAATAGATTAATTTATCGCCCATGGAAATGGCAAAAATTGCGTTGCATATTGGATTAAACGAAAAATGCTCAGAAATGTGCGCTGAAATCAACATATATGAAGCAACCAGCATATGCCTTTTAAAGTATTCAAATTAAAATTGAATTATTTCATATTTCCAACAGTTGCCAAGACAATTGAGTGCGGTCAAAGCACGGCATCGCCCACATCTGAAGCAGCAGTTTTCAATAATGGCTCTTATTCCTACACCGTCAACGTCAACAACAAAGAAAACAATGTCAGCGCAAATGTTGACGACATTCAAAATAATAACAACAACAACGACAACAACACAAAACCGTCGATTGGCCCGAGGTCAGAAAGAACTTTTCAAAACGCTTTCCAGGGCTCGACTGCAGGTGACAGAATTCCAAGATTCTGGTTCAGGCGTTTCAGAGACAGACAATCAGCAGGTTAGTTTTTCTAATAAAAACATTTTACTTTTTTTTCTTCAAATTTTATAGAAATTTCGCTCATGCCTCGGAGTGCCTTTTTCTTTAAATAGATTTTAAGCAGTTGTAAAAAGTATGGTGGTGAAGTTAAGCCACAGAGGCCTTTTTTTCACTGAGGTCAATAGTTTCCAGAGAGCAGAAAGTAAATATTTCTTATTAGATTTAAAATTAATCCTGAGCTTCAAAAAAAGAACTTCTTAATCATACTTCCAGGATAAGTTATAATTTTAAATAATTTGGTATATTCACTTGGCCATATACTTCTGTTGTTGTGTTAAATTTGTCTGAAGAAATGAAATTGTTGGTCTTTCAATCTGTAATCAGACAATTTTACTCCATTTTGGTTAAATTGATGAACCTTAATAATTCTTTCTAAAGGTTGCCTCCAGATCTTCCAAGAGAATTCTGCCATTTTCATCAACAGGTGCCTTCACAGCCTCCAAACTGGCAGCCAATGTGGCGGCTGTGAAGGCGGCTGTTGGTGAAAATGGCGGAAATTATTGTGGAAGACTTGGAGGCAACCCTTGGAATTAATGCCAAGTTGATTTCAAGAATTCTGAGGGAAAAGCTGGGCTACAACAAGAAAAATCTACAGAATGGGCGCATCATCTTTTGAGTGGAGAGCAAAACTCTGCTAGGGTGAATTTTGCAAAACATTAAAAAAAATTGTCAAATGGGGCTAATTTTTTTTGTGAGCTAAAGAATATGTTTTCCCTAAAGAATACATTTTTTCCAGCTCAATTGTATGACATCTTTTGAATGGTTGCATGAACTTTTGTCAAGACCCTTGTATGTAATATATACATCAAAATGAGCAAAAGTTGGGAGTTCCGCCCATCTCTCTTCTTTCATACAAAAATGCTACTACTTAAAAAGACAAGTTTTTTTTCTTGAATTATTTGTTTATGATCGAGCTGTGTTAATTTACAAGCTCAACAGCTGAAGAAGTATTGTTGTTTGACATTCTTTGTGACGTATTGTTATTTTGACGTACATTGGACGTATCCTCCTTAGACTTCTTTTCAATGCAGTACATGAATTCCATCCCGATCCATACGCCCATTTTTAGTCTCAGTATATATTTATATATATAATATACCCCAAATCGTGCGAAATTGGAAATTCCGCCGCAATCTCTCCTCTTTCATACGAAAATTCTCCCCTTTATTCCGAAACACACGCGTGTGTTTTTTCTCTCTTTGTCCCTCGAATTATTTCTAAATCATCCAGCTGCGGTAAATTCATTTGCCAGCTCAACAGCTGGAGCATGACACCGACGTGAACTTGCACATTGTCGGCGGCAGTGGAGCGTATCGCGGGGAATTCCCGTTCATCGTGTCCTTGGTCTACGGAGGCAGACACTTTTGCGGAG
This sequence comes from Notodromas monacha, assembly GCA_905338405.1. NCBI lineage: Eukaryota > Metazoa > Arthropoda > Ostracoda > Podocopida > Cyprididae > Notodromas > Notodromas monacha. The sequence goes on along the minus strand of CAJPEX010001255.1, from coordinate 31,045 downwards.
GGGCCATGATCCACGAGTCCTTCGTCGTCACTGCTGCTCATTGCTTTTTACCGTGAGTGAAATAAGAAATGAATGAAATAAAAATGCGAATCTCTAATGTATCTCGAGAAGATATTTATTGAAGCCGATGATGGAGTAATTTTCATAGAAATAAAATTCATTGTATATAGAAACTAATTTCTGGACGCCGGAGATATACAGAAATGGACTTTATTGGAAATACGAGAGTTCTACAAAAAGTTCTCGGAATGGAAATGAAAATGGCGCCTAATCGAGCTGAAAAACAATCTTTAGGCCGGGAAAGCATATTCTTTGGCAGAATGAAAAAATCAGCCCTGTTTGAAACCTTTTTTTTTGTAACAGCCACATTTTTTTTAAACAGCCTCAAAAGATGAGGCTTTGAATGATCGCATTTGAGTTGAAACAAACGGATTTTGGGAACAAGTTGAAATGTGTATTTCTGTCTATCATTCTGCGTATGCAGTAATTTGCATGGTTTTTCAAGAAAACAAATGCCATGAAATATGCATGTGCGAAAAATGCGAGACAAATTTAGTTCTAATTTTATTGATGTGATATTCGTAGAGATAGAATCAAAACGAAAGAAATACATAGCCTTTCAAGAATCATATTCTTAAGAATCGGATGAAGAATTACTGGCTGACAGACTGTTGCAATGGTCTGAAGACAAACATTTATTTCCTGATGTCCAAGCTGGATTTTGCAACGCAAGATCAACAATTGACAATGTTTTCATAATGGAACTGATCCGTTGAACTAAAAATTACAAGGAGGGAATACTTATAGCACTCCTTGACCTTGCTAAAGCTTTCCCATCTGTTGACAGGCGAATTTTATTTTGCAAACTATCACTTCTAGGGGTATCCTTCAAATTCTTGAAAGCACTTGCAAGTTTGTATGATGAAACTGAGTTCCAAGTTATCACTGGTAACATGAAAGCCTCAGTCTTTAAAGCAAATCATGGATTAAAAGAGGGTTCCTGCTTATCACCA